>CM069146.1:13729407-13838589 GCA_035221665.1 Okamejei kenojei
GGATTACAGGCTAATGTTATTATATTTAAATATTAAAATTCAACTTAATTTGAAAATTGACACATTGTATAAGTCAGCATTAAAAGGTGTAGGTTTGGCTGATATGAAAACTGGCAAGACAATGTAACAAACGAACATACACTGTTTAGAATTTACAGCTTAGTTGAGAGTATTGTGAATCTCATTACTTAAACCGGAAGACAAACAGTGAACGTGTTATGTTAGTTTATTTAGATTTACCCTTAATTTATGTCTTAGATTTAGTTATAGTTTAGTTCTTAGGTTAGCTTTTAGTTTTAGAAACATACAAAGTAGGAAAACAGCCCTTCCGATCTCTGGTATTTGCCGACCAACATCACCCCATTCACTACTAAGTTCCATCCTACACACAAGGGTACAATTTACAGAAGGCAATTAACCTACAAACCTGCCAATGTCTTCTGGATTGTGGAAAGAAACTGAGCACCTGGAGGAATCACATGCATGTCACCGGAGAACAAAACAAACCTCTATTCAGAATACATCCATATCAGGATCGATACCCAGGTCTCTTGGAGCTGTAAGGCATCAACACTAAACCCCGCCACGCCATTTGTGGCACCACTGGGTACTGGCCACCACTGCAGCGCCAACATGCTGATATTCTTAAAATGTCTTCAGAGAGAGCATTGTACCCCATACGCATCCTAAAGAAAAAAAATAAGCTAAATGGACAAAACTGTGCTCGTGGGTGAATCCACTTAGATTTAGCACATGTAATGGAAAATGGCAAAATTAGAGTACAAATAACATTTGAAAATTGGGGTGCTGAGTGTACCAGACAGAAATAAGATTGTGCATCAGCCGAAAAGGCAAAAAGTAAATCATTGTCAAAAACTAAAAAGTTTTAGAGCAATATATCTGTCATCCGACTTAAATAGATTATCCAAACCTTGATGCGCTGGGCGTCGAAGGCACTGCAATCTTCTCAATGCTGCAGAGAGCTTCTGGAATACCGAGTAGCGCACGAATGAAAATAAAAATACAATAAAGACAGAAATGATGGTGAATTGGAGAAATAAAGGCAGTGAAGAGTGGCATGGTGAAAGGCAATCGGGGGTGGAGAATGGAAGGTTAAGGTAATTAACCTAAACCTGGTGAAATTCAATGAACAAAACCTATGGTATTAAGCATACCCAGGTGAAAATATGATTTCTGTTTTTTCATTTTTACTGTGGGCCTCACGCTGGCAATAGAGGAGACCCAAATAGAAAGGTCAATAAAGTATGGAAAGGAGAGCCATGGCTACATCCAGGAGATTCAATAGAACCTTGGCAGACCGAGCGAACAATCCTGTCATCGCAATGATTTCACATTGGTACACTTTGTGGGAATGAGTTTAGAAGAGTGCACACAACCTCTTGCCTCGCCTGGAAGGTACTGTTCGCCCTGCATTATTTTGAGGAAGGAGGTACAGTGAACGTATCTGCGGAGAGTGGGTTGTGTAGAAAGGATGTATCATCCACCCCAAGGATTGCAGAGGGAATTTTTGAGCGTAGGGTATAAAGGGATGAGGATGGAAAGATTGTGCCTGTGTTGATCACTTTGGAGTGACGGCAAATTTCAGAGAATAATGCTTTGGATTAGAGCTTGGTGGGGTGAAAGGTGAGGACCAGTGGAATTAATTTATGTTTATCTGGACGAGGGTAGAGAGCAGAACAAAGAGGCCGCGGGTAAGACCTGAGTGATCCATCTATGACAGCATGGTGGAAATAATATTACTAAAGAAAGGATACTACTTTGAGCCGTAGATCACTTGTCTTAATTGCAAGGATTACTTTCGTAATGACTACAGCCTGTCGCACTGACCTCTGTATCATTAATAAACACTCGAAAAGCATGTGCTGGTCCAGCTGAAAATATCACAAACTCCCCTGCTGGACCACTCTGGCAGTTTGCATTTCGGGCTAATAGATCTGTGGAAGATGCAGTCAACCTGGGCCCTCCATCTTCATCCTGCAGCAACCTACTCCGCCTAGGGACCTATGCGAGGATCCTTTTTTGATTAGCTCTAATTCAACACCATTGTGCCAGAACTTTACAGCAATCCAAACTTTTCCGAGTTGAATGTTCCTGAACCCCTTTGTCAGAGGATCACCAACTTCCAAGACAGACAGAAGCAAGCATGTGATGCTGGAAATACACATCTCGGAGTTCCGCCAAAATTCAGATAGGAGCACCACCCACAAGCGGCGTACCTCACTCCTCTCCTCAACTCCTCTACACAACCTCAGCACCTGGTCCAATGGTCAATGGTCAAGTCAACGGATCTAAACTAAGCAATGAATGAACTGTGAGGAAGAACTGCAGAAACTGCTTTTAATGGATGGAGGATGGAATGGAGGTGAGGGGAGGGAGGGAGTGACTGAGGGTAGGGAAAGGAGAGGGAGGAGAAGTGAGGAGGGATGGGGGCAAGGGGAAGGAAAGAGGAAAGATCCTGTGGAGTGAGGAGGGAGAGTGAGGGAAATTGAGGTAGAGGAAGAGGTAGGAAGGAGAGAGGAAAGTGGAGGTGATGAAAGTGTGGGGAGGGGTGGGGGAATAGAGGAAGAGGAAATGGGGAGTGGGGAGGTAGGAGTGGGAATAGAGGGAGAGAGGGCGGTGAGGAGATCAGGAGGGATAGAGTGGGGATAAGGGGTGGTGAGGAGTGGTGGATAGAGATAGAGGGGGGTAGGGGTGGGAGATGCGTTATGCAGGGAAGGAGGGCATGACTATCGTAGGGGAAAAGGAGAGGGAGGAGGGTGAGACTAGCAATAGGGGAAGGGAGGTGGATGGAAAGAAAAGGGAGGGCGAAGAGGATAAGGAGGAAATGCTGGGGGTGAGGAGAAATGAGCCATGCCTGCGCAATTGGGGGCTATGTGTAAGTGGAGCAATATTGCGTTGGGTGGACAAGTTGCATTGGGGAACGGGTGAGTGGTGGAATATTGCATTGGGGTTGCATTGGGGGAACCAGTCCTCCCGTGTTAACACTTCGAGCAGGTCCAAGACCACCAAATTTAAGTGCAGTTTCCTACCACTTCAAACAGGGTGCAAGGCCGCCGAATTCAAGTGCAGTTTCCTACCACTTCAAGCAAGGTGCAAGCTCCACCGAATTCAAGTGCAGTTTTCTACCACTTCAAGCAGGTGCAAGACCACCGAATTCAAGTGCAGTTTCCAACAACTTCAACCAGGGTCAAGGCCACTAAATTACCTGACTGTCCTGGCAAACCCATTGTTTCTGCTTGTTCTTTTCCACAAACTTATTTCCACATACCTCGATTCCATCCTATCTCCCCTGGTCAAATCTCTCCCTACCTATGTCTAAGACACTCACACATGCTCTTCATCTCCTCCATGACTTCCGTTTTTCAGCCCCCACTCCCCTCATCGTCACCAATGGATGTCCAGTCACTCTACAACCCTCCATCCCCCACCAGGAGGGTCTTAAAGCCCTCTGTTTCTTCCAAGACCGCGAAACCAAACCAATCCCCGTCTATTAATACTCTCCTCCTCCACCGCCTAGCAGAGCTGGTCCTTACCCTCAACAACTTTTCCTTTGACTCCTCCCATTTCCTCCAAATCCAAGGCGTAGCTATGGGCACACACATGGGCCCAAGTTATGCCTGCCTCTTTGTTGGGTTTGTCGAACAATCCTTGTTTGTGGCGTACCCTGGCCCTATCCCTGAACTCTACCTCCGCTACATTGACAACTGCATCAGTGCTACCTCCTGTACCCACGCAGAATTCACTGACTTCATCCATTTCACCACTAACTTCCATCACATTTCTGACATTTCCCTACCATTTCTAGACCTCACTATCTTCATCGCAGGTAACAGACTGACATCTACAACAAACCCACTGACTCCCGTGGCTATCTGAACTACACTTCTTCCCACACTGCTTCCTGTAAGGGCTCTATGCCCTACTCACAATTCCTCTGTCTATGCCGCATCTGCACCTAGGATGAGGTGTTCCATCGGAGATGTCCTCATTCTTTAGGGAACGGGGTTCCCCTCTTCGATTACAGATGAGGCTCTCACCAGGTCTCCTCTATACCCATAGCTCAGCTCTCAATCCCCATTACCCTCCACTCGTAACAAGGACAGAGTCACCCTTGCCCTCAACTTCCACCCTACCAGCCGTCACATACAACAGATAATCCTCTGACATTTTTGCCACCTCCAACGGGATGCCACCACTGGCCACATCTTTCCATCCCCTCCCCTTTCAGCAGAGAACACTCCCTCTGTAGCTCCCTGGTCAATCCGTCCCTTCTCACCTAAACCACCCCCCTCCCCTGGCACTGTCCCTTGCAACCGCAGGAAATGTAACACTTTGTCGCTTTAGCTTCTCCCTCGACTCCATCCAAGGACCCAAGCAGCCTTTCCAGGTGAGGCAGAGGTTCACCATCACCTCCTCCAACCTCATCTAATTGCATCTGCTGTTCTAGGTGTCAACTGCTCTACATCGGTGAGACCAAGTGCATGCTTAAGCGATCGTTTCACCCAACACCTCCATTCAGTTTCGCCTTAACTAACCTGATCTCCCAGTAGCTCATCACTTCAACTCCCCCACCCTTTCCGAATCTGACCTTTCTGTCCTTGGCTTCCTCCATGGTCAGAGTGAGTCTCACCGCAAATTGGAGGAGCAGCACCTCACATTTCGCTTGGGTAGTTTACAACCCTGCGGTATGAACATTGACTTCTCCAATTTCAGGTAGTCCTTGCTTTCTCCCCCTTCCCCTCTCCCCTTCCCAGTTCTTCTGACTCCGTCTCTTCCTTTCTTCTTCCAGCCCCCCCCACCCCCAGTAAGGGTCTGAAGAAGGGTCTCGACCTGAAACGTAACCTATTCCTTCGCTCCATGGATGCTGCCTCACCCGCTGAGTTTTCTCCAGCATTTTTGTCCTACCTAAGAATAAGGAGAAGACCATTAGGACTGAGATGAGCAAAAACTTCTTCACCCAGAGGGTTGTGAATCTGTGGAATTCTCTGTCACAGAAGGCAGTGGAGGCCAATACACAATTTAAAGAGAGTTAGATTTAACATCTTGGGGTAAGGGATATGGGGGAAAATGACAGAACTGGGTACAGATTTTGGATGATCAACCATGATCATATTGAATGGTGGTGCTGGCTCGAAGGGCCGAATGTAGCACCTATTTCTATGTTTCTATGTTTTTCTATGCAAGGTACCTAACCACAAATTATATTCCTGTTTTAGTAACTATATTTCCATTGCTGGCAGCTTTGTTAGCAAGTTACGTTCTGGATTATCTTTTTCTTCTTGACTGGTACAACCTAATGTGAGACTGCTAGGCAAGTTATAAAAGATAGACGCAAAAAATTGGAGTAACTCAGTGGGTCAGACAGCATCTCTGGATAAAGGAATAGGTGACGTTTTGGGTCGAGATAATTTTCTCCAGAAATACTACCTGACCCGCTGCGTTACTCCAGTTTTTTGTGCCTATCTTTGTTGTAAACCAGCTTCTACATATCCTTGGTGGCCACAAAATGCTGGAGTAACTCGGCAGCGGCGCGACTCACGTTGCAGTGGCCCCTACAGCCTGTCTGTCTTTTTTTTTTGTCAGCATTGTGGCGCTGGCCGGCCTCGGAGCATGGGGAGCGGTGGTGGTTCGCTGCTGCGGCCCAACTCTGGAGCTCCTGCTGCAGCTGCAGACCGGTGGACTGTCGGGATATCGGGAGCTCGTGGGTCCGGGTGAGAGACCACTTTCCGGTGCTCCCGCAACACAACTTCTCTCATCCGTGTCGCGGGGTTGGAACGATCCGGAGCGGGGCCGTACATAGCCCGGCGCAGCTTTAATGTCCGCGGGACATTCCAGCGCCCGCTGGGGGCTTCAACTTGTGAATTTTGTGCCTGGAGCAGGGCCGTACATCGCCCCGCCTGGGCTTCAACAACATCGGAGAGAAATGGTGCAGGGGAGAGAAAAGACTTTGCCTTCCATCACAGTGAGGAGGAGATTCACTGTGATGGATGTTTTCTGTAAATTGAATTGTTCGTGTGTCATGTAGGAATTGTTTTGTTTGTATGGCTGTGGAAACGGAGTTTCGTTTGAGCCTCGAATGTGGTTCTAATGACAAGTAATAAAAATCTAATCTAATCTAATCTATTCTAACTCAGCAGGACAGGTGGTATCTCTGGAGAGAAGGAATGGGTGAGATCCTTCTTAAGACTTACACAAGCAAGTTATAAACATAGGAGGGTTATATTGTTTATTCAAAGTTATCGAAGGATTTGAGACACAATTTGCAGCCACATCTTTAGTCAAAGGGTGGTGAATTTGAGGAATTTTGTTGCCACAGAAGGCTGTGGAGACCGTCAGTGGATATTTTTAAAGCAAATGAATCAACACAGAGACATTAATTGATTGATACTTTATTATCACATGTGACATGCCACAGTGAAATTCCTTGTTTTGCATATTATACACACATATGAGACGATAATTTGTCCAACTATTGGAGGAATATTTCCTTGACATGATGAGATGAAAGTGTGTGGGCATCCACAACCTTAAACTTTATATTCCATTTGGATGATTCCACTTGAGCCCACCCTCACACCTTCCCATCCTGCCTTCCGGCACACACCTCCTCATGTGAATGGCATGCAGTATGCAGGATGTGAAACAGAAAGAGTTGGAGAGTTATAGAGTTATACAGCATGGAGGCAGGCCCTGCGGCCCAACTTCTCCATGCTGACCAAAATGCCCCATCTATGCTAGTCCCACCTGCCAGCATTTGGCCCATATACCTCTAAAAACCTTTCCTATCATTGTACCTTATCCAAGTGCCTATTAAATGTTAATATAGTAACTTGCCTCAACTACCTCCACTGGCAGCTTGTTCTGTATACTCACCACCCTCTGTGTAAAAATAATATTACCCTCAGTTCCTGCTAAGCTTGATTACTATTACTTGATTTGTTAGGTTGTCAGTGTTATGGGACGAAGGCAGGAGAATAGGGTTGAGAGAGAAAGATCGATCAGCCATAATGAATGGCGGATTGGAGTTGATGGGCTGAATGGCCCAACTCTGCTCCTAGAATATATGAACGTGAACTATAAATCTTCCCCCCTGAATCTTACCATCCATGATGTGTCAAAGCACTGGGTTTTTCTTCGTCACTTGTGGGCAGGGCCCTCCCCTCCACATATCACTTCTTTATGATGCAGGGGCTTACGATGTGAGGAATATGAATCTTACTGTTCTTGATGTGGCTAAAGCCATACCACAGTTTGAACCTCCCCCACGCCAATATTCTCCATTCAATTTGTAATAATGAATCTGAAGAGTGCGAATTTTGAAAGCAAAATACCAGAAAAAATGTTAGAACATTTCGACAGAGATCATGTTGTGTAATATTTCTAAACCTGCGCAAAATATGCGCAAAAAAACATTATTAAGAACTCAGCAAATCAAACAAAATTCTCACACAAATGAAAAATAACACTCTTCTCACAAGTTACTGAGTTTAATAAGTGGTACACCTTCTCTCTACAGAAATTATATATTATATATGGCATGAAGCAACATTCACAAACCATCCCACACAGAAAAAAAGCACAGTCTATTCCAGCTAAACAAAATAAATTGTGATTAAAAAGCATTGCAAACTCCTAATGGAAAGTGGTCCTGGATGTCTGAACACTAACTTTATAAAATGATTGCTGGTGATGGTGATTAAAATTAACCATTTATATTTGGATTAAAAATCTTTAAATTAAGAAAGAAGAAACTGCAGTTGCTGGTTTGCTAAAATGACAGAGTGCTGGAGGAGCTGAGTGGGTCAGGCAACATCTCAGGCGAACATGGACAGGCGATGATTCAGTTCTGGAACGTCACCTATCCATGTTCTCCTGAGATGCCGCCTGACCCCCTGAGGTACTCCGAAGCACTCCGTGAAATCTTTCAATTAAGTTAAACCAAATTACAGCATAATTAGCAATGGACTCAGTATTAATGAAAGGCTTAAATGCCTGAGGTGTTTTTACCTGCTTAATGAGCTTTCCAGATTGTTTTATTATTAGAAACATTTAGTCTTAGTTTTACAATATGGATTGTACAGGGAATAATAGTTAAGGTGAAATCCATTACAGAGTAATCAAAAGGTGACAATCTTTTCTATTGTACCAAATTTTGAATCAGGGAATTAAAGATAATAAAACCAGGGATTAATGTAAGATTAGTGTAATTGGGTGGTTGATTTTCAGTATGAACTCGGTGGGCCGAAGGGCATGTTTCCATGTTGTATCTCTATCACTATCACTAAAGTGAGATACAAGATATGCTATTGTTCCTCATCTGTAATTTCTGTGTTTTAAATATCATTGGTCTGTTTTTATCCATGAATTTAAAATGCTCTCAAAGGATTGAACCAAACTGTTGGTTTTGGTTCAACTTACAATGAAGTGAGTCCATCAGTGATAGAGCTAGAGAATAAACCATTTAGTTTAGCTTTAAATGCTGAACTGATCAGTAAAGTGTAGACAGGACTGTGTAAAAGCTGCTCTTACTAATAAATGTTTCCTCCCAATACACCATGAATTCCTGACCTGGTACAGTTTGTTCTATTCCACGTCAACATTGTTTCCCTGTGGAATCTTGCCAAAGTATTGCCAACTGGACAATCATTGCAGGGAAGTTTCCACCAGTTTTCTGCATTGTGTCCCATGCCTGTTTCAACTTGCTTCTATCTAAACTCAATTACTCTTGCTTTCAATGGGAAATAAACTTACATTGGCTGAGAAATATAACGCAAATGTGAAAGCCAAGCTTTACGACTATATTTTTCTAGTTCACACAACTACAATGTTACTGAGAATAAATTGCTGTTAAAGTGTATGTAGTTTCCATGTGTAATGCATGGAAACATTTCAACTCTAACTTACAGACCGTTACAACCAGTGAGTCTGCAACGTTACAGATTGTGGTTGACTGGTTTCTTGACTGGTTTCAGGATCGGTTTGCCAGTGCGTTCAACCTTCCTGTTTTCCTTGTTCTGCTGCCTGTTTCATGAGCATTGCTTCCCGCTTGCTCTCTTTCTTCACCTGCCTGAGTGAGCGTTTAGCTCCCTTCACCTTCTCAAGCAGATGGTTGATGGACTTCTCCAGAGACTTCACTTTCTCGTTGAGCATCCGCACCTGGTCTACCTTCTTGTAAAGGGCTGCACGATTGAGCAGGGAAGCTAAAAGAGACATTGAAGGCATTAGAGTGTAACTAGACTAAGTGGGACCCGTTGGGTCCCACTCACACGGGAGGCCTGGTCCCCCAACGCAACCCATTCCCCAATGCAATATTCCACCACTCACCTGTTGCCCCAACGAAACAGCGGAAGAGTTCTTTAGCCGGGGGAAGGGACGGGTTCTGGCGGGGAGCATCCTGTAGCCAGGGGAGGCGGATGGCTGCAGGCAGGGCCTGTCGGGGGCCATTGGGGTTGTGTGTGGGGAGGGGGGGCTGTGGGGAGTGGGGGCTGTGAGGGAGGGGGGATGTGGGCAAGGGGTGTATGGGGAGGGGGGGGGGGTGGGGGACGGGTGGTGAGAAGGCTGAGAACAACTGATCTTTGGGCATCAGTAGAACAGTGATTATTGTGATGAAATGGGAAGGTGCAAAATATTATTAAATGTTTAGGTGATTATATGGCCCACCTTTCACTTCTACTTCTTATGTTCTTTTTTCAGCTAGAAATATCCTATTGATTTAAGAAAGAACTTCAGATGCTAGAAAAATATAAGGTAGACAAAAAATGGTGCAGAAACTCAGCGGTGAGGCAGCATCTATGGAGAGAAGGAATAGGCGACGTTTCGGGTCGAGAAGTTTTGATGGAATGGAAAGGTCTTTTCCATTTAGCTTTCCAACACGGGAAGATCGGAGGTCCAGAGCCAGGCGTTACATGGTTAAGGAGTAATCACTGTGGGATATGCTGGGGTGGGTGAGAGCACGAGTGCAGGATCAGGTCTTAAACCTTAGGCCATTTGCATAGGTTGGGACTACGGATAAATGGCAACATGTAGCAATGTAAGAGGGTAGGATATAAGTAACTTCAAGCAACCCTTTCATCCTCTCTCTCTCTCTATCCCTCCCCCACCCTAGTCATTTTAACCACTTTCACTGTCGTCCTGGTGAGTTTTCATTGTCTGTGTAACACATTTTAACCTAACACACAGCCAACAATGAATCATTTCCTTGATCATTGTTTCTTTCTTGCATATCTTTCATTTATTTCACATGAGGGCGGTGGAGGCCGGTTCTCTGGATACTTTCTTTTTTCTTTTTTTTTGTAAGATATTTTTATTAGAAGTAATTACATATTAAGAAGAAATATAAAATCCAATTAAAGCAAAAGAAAATATTAACGTCACATACATTCTTAATATTTTTAAAATTAACAGTCAATCTTATTTGTACTTCTATAATTTTTCTTTTTTATTTTATAGCAGTAGGAAATAAAAAAGAGAAAAAGAAAAGAAAAAAAAAGAGAGATAAACTGATTGAGTGGAATATTAATAGAATATTGACTGGCCTTGAGGGGGATACGACATATATTGCCTGAAGTAGATTCATATTGCCCGAGTCGAAGACGAGGGCAATATGGATCTAGTGAGGGCAATATATGTCGTATCTCCCGAAAGAGGACAGTCAATATTGTTATTATTACCCATTATCAGACATCTAGAGGAAAATTTTAACATCTCAGCTCGGCGGACTTCCACGTAAAATTTAACCAAAATGGACGCGGCAGTCTTCCTGTCTGCCGTTTGAATATTCAAAATTTCCCACGCAGCGTCACGTTGCCGTCACGTTGCCAAGTTCCCGGATGTGAGACCAAGGGAATATAAGACTATATTCCCCGCTGTTTTAACAGGTAAAGTCCATAGGCGTTCGCAAGAAAGGGGAATATAAGAAAATATTCCCCTGTTACCCCTGCTGGCAGTAAAAACGAAGGGAATACAATTTTGTAAAAGCATACCTCAGATGTGTGATATGGGTAATAATAAACAAGATATTCTTCAATGGAGATATATTTATGAACTATTGTCTATAATTCTTCATCCATTCATACATTCAGGCTTCCCGTCATGGCTTCGAACTGGACCATCTTAACCCTTAAATATTCAATAAATGGAGACCATATTCCTCTGAACTGGTCCAGCCTGTCCATCAGGGCAAGCCTTAATCGTTCCAAGTGCAACGTCTCCGACATTTCTGTAATCCACATTTTAGTTGTGGGGGAAGTAGGACCTTTCCAAAATCTTAGTATTAATTTTTTACCGATTATTAAACTATAACCGATAAAAATTCTTTGTTGTGTTGTTAATATCTGATTTGTTTCCAGTATTCCCAATATAATTAGTTTTGAGTCTGGAGTCAACTTTGCATTAACTACAATTGAGATTATCTTAAAAATCTCTATCCAAAAATTACTGATTTTTATACATTTTGTAAATGAATGCGTTAAATTAGCTTCTAATTGTTGACACTTATCGCATATTGCAGACACATTTGAGAAAATTCTATTTAATTTGGACTTTGAGAGATGTAAATCTATGTATAAACTTTAAACTGTATCAAGGAGTGTCTAGCATTTAATGAACAATGATGTTTATATTGTAAACTTTCATTCCATACTTCTCTACTGATTACTTGACCTAGTTCATTTTCCCATGCTTGTCTATATTTATCCGTATTTGGTAAATCATTTTCCAATAAAATATTATAAATATATGATATTAATTTCTCAGTATTCGGATGTTTATTTAAACATTCATCTAAGATTTCTGTCTTTCTATTCCTAAAATCCAGTGTATTTGATTTAACGTAGTCTCTAATTTGAAGATAAAAAAATATTCTTTAAAATGTAATCCATAATTTTGTTGTAATTCCTGAAATGAGAGAAACAAGTTTTCCCTATAAAGATCACCGATCTTATTTATTCCATAGTTCTACCATTTTAAGAAACCTTTGTCCATCTCTGAAGGTTTAAAAGAAATATTGTTTACTATTGGAAGAGCTAGTGGTACATTCTGTAATTTTAATGTTTTTTTTTAATTGTTTCCAAATACGTATTCCACTTTCTATTAATGGATTTTCTTTATAAGTTTTCTTATGTATTGGAGTATTAGCAAATAAAATCGAACCAATTTCAAACGGGGTACAGTCTTCTTTTTCCATCTTTAACCAATTTGGTTGTTTATCTAGTTCACCCAGCCAAAAATTCATATTTTTTATATTAACTGCCCAATAATAAAACATAAAATTAGGCAGTGCAAAGCCACCATTTATTTTTGATTTACATAGATGCTTTTTAATTATTCTATGATTCTTATAATCCCAAATAAAATTAGTAGCCATGGAGTCCACTTTCTTAAAGAAATTTTTAGGAAGATATATCGGGATCATTTGAAACAAATATAGTAATTGTGGAAGAAAAATCATTTTTATCGCGGTAATCTTACCTAACATTGAAATAGGTAATGTTTTTCCAATATTGAATATTCTTAAATAGTTTATTCAATAAGGGTAAAAAATTAGATTTAAATAATGAATTATATCTTTTTGTTACATACATTCCAAGATATTTAATTTTTTCATTTACAATCTTAAAAGGGTATTGTTGTAATATATGTAAATTATTTCCCATTATTGGCATAAGTTCACTTTTATTCCAATTAATTCTATATCCTGAAAACGATCCAAATTGAGTTATTAAATCTAACAAGTTAGGAAGACTAATTTTCTGGTTTTGTGATATAAAGTAATACATCATCTGCGTACAATGAGATTTTATTTTCAGTTTTCTTTAGTTTCATACCCATATATTTCAGGGTTTGATCTCACAGATTTTGCTAATGGTTCTATTGCAAGTGCAAACAGTAGTGGAGATAAAGGGCAACCTTGTCTACAACCTCGGAATAAGTTAAATTTAGTTGTTAACACTTGGTTAATTAATATTCTAGCTGTTGGTCTAGTATATAGTAATTTAACCCATGTTATAAACTTCTCTCCCAATTGAAAAAATTCCATAACCGAAAATAAGTAAGACCATTCAATCTGATCAAAAGCTTTCTCTGCGTCCAACAAGATAATTGATAAATCCTTCGTAATATTTCTTTTCGAGTATATAATATTAAATAATCTTACATAGAAAACATAGAAACATAGAAATTAGGTGCAGGAGTAGGCCATTCAGCCCTTCGAGCCTGCACCGCCATTCAATATGATCATGGCTGATCATCCAACTCAGTATCCCGTACCTGCCTTCTCTCCATACCCTCTGATCCCCTTAGCCACAAGGGCCACATCCAACTCACTCTTAAATATAGCCAATGAACTGGCCTCAACTACCCTCTGTGGCAGAGAGTTCCAGAGACTCAACACTCTCTGTGTGAAAAAAGTCTTTCTCATCTCGGTCTTAAAGGATTTCCCCCTTATCCTTAAGCTGTGACCCCTTGTCCTGGACTTCCCCAACATCGGGAACAATCTTCCTGCATCTAGCCTGTCCAACCCCTAAAGAATTTTGTAAGTTTCTATAAGATCCCCTCTCAATCTCCTAAATTCCAGAGAGTATAAACCGAGTCTATCCAGTCTTTCTTCATAAGACAGTCCTGACATCCCAGGAATCAGTCTGGTGAACCTTCTCTGCACTCCCTCTATGGCAATAATGTCCAATAATAATCTTCTCAGATTATTTGAAGAGTATCGTTTTGGTATAAATCCCGTTTGATCTGAATGAATTAGTTTATTAATCACTTTGTTTAGTCTTTGTGCTAATATTTTTGTTAATAATTTTTTGATCAGTATTTAAAAGAGATATAGCTCTATATGACCCTGGGTCATCGAGATTTTTATCTAATTTAGGTATAAGGGTTATAATAGATTCATTTAATGTATCTGGTAATTTCTGTTGTGTGTAAATGTGTTCATATAGTGTCTTCAAATGTGGGGCTATCATGTCATAAAATATTTTATAAAATTCTGTTCCAATACCATCTGGTCCTGGAGTTTTAACCATTTTTTAATGATCTAATAGTTTCTTCAATTTCTTCAGTAGTTATTTCGACATTTAATAATTCCCTATCTTCTAAATCTAGTCCATTTAGATTACAATTTTTAAAAAATGTTTCTACTCCTATACGATTTTCTTTTGTTTTAGCTGAGTATAAATTTTTATAATATTGCAAAAATCTTTCGTTTATATCTTTAGTTTGTGTTAGTAATTCTCCTTTATCTGATTTGATCCTATAATTAATTTTTCTCCTTCCAATTTTCTTAACTGACGAGCCAGTAGTTTTATGTGGTTTATCACCGAATTCAAATTGAATTTGTTGGTATATTGGTATAGTTTTACAACTTGATCTGACTGTATTTTATTTAGTTTATATTTCAATGCAAAAATTTTATTATGTTTGGTCGTAGTTGGATTAATGGCATTCTCTGTATCTAATTGTTTAATCTCTCTTTCCAATGCCTGTTGTAGCTTCCTATTCTCTTTATTATAAAAATACTTGAGAAGATATCATAATTCCCCGAACATAGGCCTTAAAAGTTTCCCATAAGAGGGATGATGATATTTCTGGTGTATCATTTGTTTCAAAGAAGATCTTGATCTGTTTTGTAATATATTCTTGAGTTATTTTGTCCTTTAAAATTTGTGGATTAAATCTCCAATTATCTTGTTTTTTTTTTTCCATTTTACCCATTAGTTTTTCAATCTTAAAAGTTAATGGTGCGTGATCTGAAATTATAATATTATGATATTTTGAATTATACGTAAGTGGAATAAGTTTTAAATCTACCAGAAAATAATCTATTCTTGAATAACTTTTATGCACGGCTGAGTAAAATGAGTATTCGCGTCCTGTTGGATTTTGCAATCTCCATACATCTTTAATATTACTGGTGTCTATATATGCATTTATTAACTCACTGGAGTGTGATTTAAGTTTTCGTTGTTTTGATGATCTATCCAAATAAGGGTCAAGTGTGCAATTTAAATCTCCTCCAATTATTAGATTATGTTGTGATAATTCTGGGATTGTATTAAATAATTTTTTTTTTTAATCACGGGCTATCAAAATTTGGGCCATATATATTAACAAAAATCACCTTTTGTGTATATAATTCTCCTATTACAATAATATATCTACCATCACTATCTGTTATTATTGAAGTATGTTTAAATGCAGTACCTTTACGAATTAATATTGCTACAACCTCTAGATTTGTGTGTAAAAGAAGAGTGATATACTTTATCAATCCATTTGGCTTTTAGTCTATGTTCTGCCTCTTTTTTCAAGTGTGTCTCTTGGATAAACGCAACGTCTATTTTAAGTGCTTTTAAATATTCTAATACCTTACCCCTCTTAATTGGTTCATTAATACCTTTAACATTCCAGCTACAAAACGTTATTCCTCCATTCCCCATATTTGTATGTAAGTCTTGCATCATTTATCTAAAGGGATGTGTACCAGAGCAAATGGTACAGCTCGACACACCAGACCCAACACCTGAACCCTGAACAGACAAATTTCAAGACTCTTGATTTTCTCTCATATATATATATCTCCTTTGTATTAATTGATGATTCCACTCAGATAAAAAGTAATAATAGTAATAATTAGAAATGATAGTAAAAAAGGGATAGGTTAAGAGATTAGTAAAGTGCTCAAAGAAAGAAAGAACTACATCTAGTATGTGTGTAGTTAGTGTTAGCCATACTAACATGGCTAGCAGTCTAAGGACTTCCGTGTTGAATGTTAAATGTTATCCATCTCCATGATTCAGTAAATTAATATTACAAAAAAAAAGAGATTATTATTAAAACCGGGGATATTAAACTATGATATATAAAAAGTTCATAATCAGGTATAATGGTATATATGCGTAGTACTTAATAGAAAATTATAATAATATAAACATATAGAAGCGAGAAAGAGAAAAAAAAGTTAAAATAAGATGTATATTTATATTTACTATTTACTTAATTCTAGGTTAGTCGGTTATAATTAATTATTAATTATCAATCAATGATCAACAATCAATAGTCAACAGTCAACTATCAATGGTCAATAGTCAACAATTATTAACTCTAATTATTAACAATACCAGTGTGTTAGATTTAATATATGTTTTGTGTATGTTAATATATGTTAATTATTAGGTTAGTAGCATTACTATTCTAAATATTAGTATTCATGGAACAGTCTTCAATCCAAATCTCCTTGATTCTCCCATCCGTCTCCTTCTCCGTCTTCTTTGGATGAAATAAGTCCATAGTTTATTATAATCTTCAGCCAATCTTGGAAATGCAGTTTAATTGTTCCTTTAATTCAACTGTGAAGGTTTCATTCAATCTTCCTCGCTGGCCTTAATCCTTTGGCAAATTTCAATGCGTCTTCTGGGTTTTTTGAAGTGATGCTCTTCCTGATTGTAATTGACTCGCAGTGTTGCTGGGTATCTCAAAGTGTACTTCAGATTCTTCACTTGCCTCAGGATGCTTTTGGTTTCATTAAACGCATTCCGTTTCTTAGAGACCATTTTCTGGATAGTCTCGGTAGATACTGATTGAGTCTTCTTCGTATTTAAGATTTCTGCTTTTTACCACTTTTTTCATCATATCTTCCAAAACATAATCATAATGGACTTTGACTATCATTTGTCTTGGAGGGTCACCGTGCTTTGTGTAACGTCTCATAACTCTGTGTGCTCGGTCTATCAAAGGTTTTTCTTCCAAAGATAAAACCTTTTGTAATAAGATTGCAGTAAATTCTCGGGTATCTTGATTCTTTTCTCTCCCCTCTCGAATACCCACAATCCTTAGATTCTGCCTTCTCTGGCGTCCTTCCAGCTCAGTACACTTATCAGTAACTTTAGCCAGTAAGTCAGATAGTCGTTGACTCTCTCTGACGATAGTTTTCATAGTCTGAGCATTTGTTTGGACTGTTACCTCAAGGTCTTTTATGGTTGTTGATTGTAACACCATTTCTTCCAGCACTGGTTCCATTTCTTTTTCCACTTTTGTTTCAATTTTTTCATGCAGCTCTTCCATTATACTTTCAAATTTTTCAGTCACAACTTCAGTAATTTCCTTTCGGAGCTTCTCTGATAAATCCGTGGCCAAGAGATTAATTTCAGATTTAACTCCCTCATCTCAATCTTAATTTTCTTTATTTCTTCCATAAAGTTCATTTTTTCCAGTTCCACCTTTAATTCAGACTTCACTTCTTTCAATTCTTTCTTTAATTCTGCCATTTCTTGCATAAATTTTTTTTTTAAGTTCTTCCAGTTCCGATTTTTTTCTCGATTTTTTGAACACATCTTCAAGGGACTGTGTCCTACCTGAGGCCGAGGCTTCAGTTGGGCCTTGTTCCTGTTCAGCCATTTTTAAAAAAAAATCGGAGCCTGGATTTCTCCGGTGGTGGGCTGCGCTGTGTTGACATTACGGTCGCAGGCCTGATGACGTCACACACGGCAGCCGTGCAGAAGCAGCAGATGCAGAAACAGCAGAAGCAGCAGGTGAGTTTTTTCAGCGTTTTCTCCCCGTTTTTTCGCGTTTCTTCACGGAGGTGGCTGGTGTTGCCTTCTACTCCTCCATAGCGCCACCGGAAGTCCCGTTCTCTGGATACTTTCAAGAGAGAGCTAGATAGGGCTCTTAAAGATAGCGGAGTCAGGAGATATCGGGAGAAGGAAGGAATGGGGTACTGATTGGAGATGATCAGCCCCGATCACATTGAATGGCGGTGCTGGCTCGAAGGGCTGAATGGCTTACTCCTGCACCTATTGTCTATTGTCTACATTTGTTCTATATCTCTCTATCACCGTCTATATCTCACGTTTCCCTTTCCCCGACGCTCAGTCTGAAGAAGGGTCTCAACCCCAAATGTCATCTATTCCTTATCTCCAGTGATAATGGCTGAGCCACTGAGTTACTCCAGCATTTTGCGTCTGTCTTCTGTAGGATATAGGAGCGCACTCTATGCCGTTGGTTGCTACTGCACAATCCTGGGTGCCTCACGCGTTTGTGCATCATTGGCATGGAGCAAACAGAATCAAAACAGCACATTTCAACTTTTTGCCAATGTTTTATTGCAGAACAACCAGCAACATTGTGCTGCATGATAGAATTTCCAGACCTAAGTGTCTTATTCAATGTATATATCATCTTGTGCAGTAGGTAGTTTTATTCTCCCACATTACACGTGATTCTAATCCACCCACTGCTGCATAATCTCCAGATTTAATTCTTGCTTTGAAAATTCAATATGCATCCAATAATTCTATCTTCCAGTTCTTCTAATGACAGATTTAATAGTAAGATTAAATGAGAACTTACCAGTTTGAAGTTTGATCTTTATTTTATGAGGAGTTACGTTGAGCGATTATGTAAAGAAGGCCGTCAGCCCGCATGCACGTCAATCTTCAAAGCAGCGGTGTGAAATCACAGATAACAATAGTTTGAACTGAACATAAGTAAGATTAGAGAAGAGTAGAACTACCAGATTGCCTTTATGATACGAGGGTTGGGAGCGGTGGGCACGGAATCGCTCATCGTAATTCCTCATAAAATAAAGATCAAACTTCAAACTGGTAAGTTCTGTTTGATCGTACTATTTTACTTCGGAGTTACGCGAGTGACTACATGAAGATTTTAAAGCTCTGTGATTTCATGCCGGAAATTAGTCCATGCATAACACACTGCATGAGTTGACCATGGAGGAGTGGAAAAGATTAATGCATACAGACACGACTTAGTTTGTTAAAAATGCTGATGCTTTAATCATCAAAGGAAAATAATGGTGAACCCTCTCATCCAGGGGGAAACTATAAAACAGAATCCAAAATGGAGTTGGCAAATACCACCGGTCTGGCAATGGGTTATTATAAAATGTTTGGAAAGTATGTTCGTTTGACCATCCTGCAGCTGTTAGAATGTGGTCCAGCGGAACGTACATAACCTTGGAGCTGATGTAGTAGCAGCCCTGGTGGAGTGAGAGTTGAAAATATTAGTATCAACTCGTGCATTAGCCAAAACGCCATTTTAACCACCTGGAGATGGTAGAACTAATACCTTCTTGTGAGGTTTTTCGTAACTAACAAACATTGCTAGTTTGGAGCCATTAAGGCTCTGGGTGACCTAGACGTATTGTTGCAAATGTGTGACCACACATTACCGTAGGTCCATGGGGTATGCCATGAAACTAGTTGAGACCTAGCACCCCTGGTTTGTTCTGGTTATTTAAATCATGAACATAAAATATTTATTAGCAGATATAACCATCCTGTCCAGTCACAATTTATGTAGTGACTGGACCCGTTGTACTGAGACCAGTGCCATGAAGATGACTACCTTATGAGAGCCGACTAAAGATAAGGATATAGTTGGAGCCCCCTGGTGAAGTAGTGTTAACATAACGTCAATGTCCCATACTTCCGTGTAACTGGGCCTGGGAGAACTTGTGTTAAAGATATCCCATATGATTCTGGATATCAGAGGGTGAGACCCGACAGTGTGGGTCCCACTTGCTGCAGCAAAGATGATGAGAAGGCACGTTGGCACAGTTAATGGCACTATAACTTAATTATAGTCAAAGACCCATTTGAAAATGAACTCCAAGATGTCAGTTATCCGTGCTGTATTATATGTAACGTGTATTTAAACAAAAACGCTTCCCATCTCCTGAAGATGAAATGTAACTGCCTTTTTTTGGTGCTATCCCTGCACTCTGCAGTGAGCACTTACATGGATCGGTCTGACAACCCGAGCCGCAGGAATAGTTATCTCAGAGTCTGCAAGTCAATGAATTGATTTATCATGCAGAGGCTGGTTTCCCGAGTCACAGGCTGAACCAGCAAAGTTTTATGCTTAGAATAACCATATAAGGGTCTATATTATTCCCAACATTAGCGGGAACCATGGCTGCAAATGCCAGTCAGGCAGTTCGAAAAACATGAAGCGGGATCTTGCTGGATTTATTGCAAGACCCAACTGATGAGGCAGAATGGAGGAAATACATGAAAGAACATTCCTCTCCAGTTTGGCGAAAATGTATCTCTCACCACTGTATGCCACATATTTTGCAACTGTGAATGAGCCTGGATGTAAACATATCGATATTCGGTGTTCCATCGAGCCATAATAACATTAAATACTTTGTGATCCAACATCCATCCTGTGTTCACGTGATGATACAATAGCGTCAAATGAGGTTAGGTAAATATCACAGGATACTTTAACTTGATTGCACCCATGTGATACCATAGTGTATCAACTTGGAGTTGAGCATGCAGATTATGCATAATTGCACAATAACCTTTAACCTATAGAACGCACTTAGTGTTTATAGGTAGTTGATATCAATAACTGAAAAATTGGTGACTCATGCAAAATGCATCCGCCTCCGTAACTGGAGATGGCATTCGTAATTTCTCATCTTTGAGCACTAGCATCAGTTTGTAATTACTGAAGATTACTGACCAAAATTACTGGAGCAATGCTGAATACTGCCACCATTGTGACTTTGGTAGCTTCAGCTGGTAATAGCATAGGTCTGTTAATAATGATCTATATGGTACTTGAGAGGTTAATTCTTTGCACGTTGTAAGTTCTGATAATGCAAAGTCCCAAATCTGCACAGCTGAAACACAGCTACTATATTGCCAATTACAATTGATGAATAGAAGGCTGCTTCATAACAACGAGGTTAATTCCAATCTCTTGCCCCAGGGCGGAGTCACTGTTAAGTTGGTAGTTAAAGGTAAATCCCAATAATCAATAGTTCTGATTGGTATCAACTTAAATTAATCTGGATGGATGAGGAACCCCAATTTTTCAAAAAGGTTTTGTGCTGCAACAGTTAATTTTAGTAAAATACAGTGTTTAAAACTTTATCCAGATAGGCGATAACAAATGTTCTTGAGCTCTGAGCAGCACAAGCACCGGTTTGAGTAATTTGGTAAATAACCTGGGAACTGAAGTTAGCCCATTTTGCAACGCTTTGACTGCTATCATTGCCCCATCTAGATAAATTTCAAATATCTTCAGTGATCCCTGTGAATGGGAACTGAATAGCATGCATCTTTGAGATCAATGCTTGCCATAAAGATCCTATGGAAATCAATAGTTAGATTGTTAAAGTTTCCTATTCTGAAAGTCTATACTGCACATACGAGTTTAATCTGGATGAAGTGACTTCCTCCATCTTTCACCCTGTCCTGAAAGGCTATCCTGACCATAATACTGGGCCTGCCTCGAAAGACAACTCTGACCCTAACTCCAAACCTGCTTGGAACATTTGTATGTTGTGCAGTATAAATTAATCACATGTTATCATCAGTTTTTTTAAAACAGATCTGCATCTCATGTTATCATTGTCACTTGAACAAAAAAACAAGTGTAAATATTATCAACTTGTAAATGGTCCACAACCCCATGTTTTGGAAGAACCAGGCCCACCTACCTCCATGGCTACCGGTGGTCTTATGGTAAGCCCAAAAGACCCTGATGTGGGTTATTTTTCCCTCCTTGATTGAAGTGTAGGACTGGTGGGGTGTGTGGATTCCATATTCCCTGAGACCGGCTTGGGCCTTGGTCTGAAAACCCTCATCATACTGAGCCTGACTCGAAAGACAACTCTGGCCATAATTCTGAGCCTGCCTCGAAAGACAGCGCTGGCCATATTTCCGTGCCCAGCTTTCAAGCTGCCACCGGCTTCAGTGAACCGCTTACCCCCGATGGAGGCGTGGGGTGTGTCGTCGCCTACCGATGAAGCTTTGCTCGTCGTCGGTACCTTGATTAGTCCGACAGCTTTTGCTTCCTCATCCAGGTCTTACCTGTTGGATAAGTCTTACCTGAAGAGAGGATTTGGCAGCTGGTTTCATTTCCTGGATTCATGCCCCTCCAATGTCACCCTGATAGCGCTGTTCACTGTCGGCACTTGTAGCGTGAGGGGAATTCTGGCCCCTTCCAGGTATTCTGCCAACGGCTGGAGACCAACTCTTCCAGTAGCAACACCTTCGTTTGCGAGTATCTCTTGAAGCCGTATGCATGTGCTCCAGTATGTTCCACGGACATACTTTCAATTTTGAAGTCAGTTACATACTGACCACTCGCACTCCCCTCCACAGAGAGGGAGATTCATAGGCAGCCCGGAAAACAGGTGCTGCCGCAGCCCCCTGAGAATACCTGTGCTGACGTGGCCCCTCCTATGGACCTATATCAGGATTTTTGCTTTGAGTCAGACAGAAACTGACCCGAATGCTCCCCTCCTCAGAGAGGGAGACACTGTGCGACCCTGAAACAGGTGCCGCTCCCGCGGGCCCCCGAGGAAACCCGTGCTAATAACTTCCTCCTTTGGTGTATCATTGTGGAGCAACCTCTCCATCAGATGCTCCATGTGGGTTTAGGCGTCCGCAGACACTTCCCATCGAAGGAGGGGAACCCTCCTAGCCAGAGTTCCCTATTCTTCAGGCCTGACCGACATGTTTGGTTTTACCCCCTCCTGGGGACCCACAGCGGTCTGGAAGTGGCTGACCGCTATATGTTGGAGGGGTCCCTCCTGGCCTGACTTCGCAGACCGTACCAGCTTGTTGTTGGTTTTACCCCATTCCTGGGAACCACAGCCAGTCTGGAAGCCACTGACTGTGCTGTCAGTGACTTGGGTAGCTGACGGCCGCCGGCTACCCGCACTTCCGCGGTCTCTGTAGCCGGTTCCCCCTGGTCCTGGTATCCGTAGTCCGAGATTCCCCACGCCCATAACCAGTTTTGCGGCCCGTCTGGACTTCGCCCCGAATTAGTCCAGCAGGGAAATCTCTGTAACAGAGATTCCTGCGGAAAGAGATAAAACAAAACCTGGGAATAAGTTGAAAACTTACCTTCAGGTTTAAACCTACCGCTGAAAGGAGCAACGCGTCCCGTCCCGCCGGTCAGTCGTTGAGCAATTGGTAGACGTAATGACGTGCATGCGGGCTGATGGCCTTCTTCACGTAGTCACTCACGTGACTCAAGTAAAATAGTTGGGTATTTTTGGAGAGTGATTTGATTCTGTAAATTTTTATCGAAAGATTTGCCCCACACTCAGTAGGTTCTATCTGTAAGCTATCCCTGGGTAACAAACAAGTTCTGTTTTTATATTGTGTAGGAAGGATCAGCAGACACTGGTTTAAACCGAAGATATACATGAAAAGCTGGAGTAACTCAGCAGGTCAGAAGGGTTTCGACCGAAAACGTCACCCACTCCTTTTCTCCAGAGATGCTGTTTGACCTGCTGAGTTACTCCAGCTTTTTGTGTCTATCTTCTGCTTTTATAGACATCCTTAAGTCGATTTAATCCATAACGACACATAAATCACTCCATATCGTATTCATGAATCCAAAGAATTGAAATGAATAGAATCAAAAACACACAAGACTTATAAGAGAGAATAATATTAAAAGTGGGGAGAAAGTAAATACAAGTATTGCCTTCCATAGGAACAAACATATGTAAACACGATTAATGTCTGAATGTAATCATATTTAAATATTATGGGTGCTTGCTTGTGTGCTGAGCTGCCCCATAAGTGACGCATTTGCAACCTATTTCAATTCCCCACCTGAGAACAAGGATTGCTTCCTCTTTATCGAATTTTTGAAGCACATGACAGTCCTAGAGTCTGAGAAATTGTGACATATATCAACATCTACATGAAACAATGGTCTACAGATTTATTTTTTAAAAGCACAATTCAATATCACAATCCATCTTTTGTACTCATACCAAGGTGTTTTCTTTTTGCAAAGATGACAATTGTATCTTGATACTAGATCATTATCAGAGAAGAAAACATTATGTACAAAGTTAAAATGTGAATAACATAAAATATACCATAAATCTGAACAACACTTGATAAAACACACCACATGACAATGTTGAGTAAGGTGGGCCAAAAATTGTAGGGCTATCGTGTACCGTTTTGGCATAATTTCAGGATCACACTCATCACAGACACACAAACAGACATAGAAACAAACAGGAGGAGAGTTTTAGTAATATACTAGACCAAGTGCAGACCAATTAGGTCTGTTCCCCCAATGCCCGTTTGCGGGATGGTTCCACCAATGCCCGTTTGCGGGCATGTAGCACCACACACACTAACCACCCCACACACACACACACTAACTATCCCCTTTGATATTATATTAATATTATTAATTTGTTCCTTTTACCCCAGAGGGTCAGATGGCAGAGGAAGGGGGGAGAGAGAGAGGGAGGGGAGAGAGAGAGAGAGAGAGAGAGAGAGAGAGAAGGGGAGGGAGAGAGAGAGGGGGAGAGAGAGCGGAGTGAGAGTGAGAGAGAAGGGAGGGAGAGAGAGAGAGGAGGGGAGAGAGCGGGGGAGGGAGAGAGAGACAGAGAGAGGGGAGAGAGAGAGAGAGGGGGGAGAGAGAGAGAGAGAGAGGGAGAGAGAGAGAGAGAGGAGAGAGAGAGAGAGAGAGAGAGAGGAAAGAGAGAGAGAGAGAGAGAGAGAGAGAGAGAGAGAGAGAGAGAGAGAGAGAGAGAGAGAGAGAGAGAGAGAGAGAGGTTGTGTTTTCTTCTCAGCTCTGCGGTTGAGAAGGATTGAAGCAGCCTTTCAAGGATTTTGCTGTTGGAGAAGGTGCCCCATGTCGGGTCAGTTATACTCGGTCTGTGTGGAGCCGTTCCTGTGTCTTCGGAGGAGGAGGTTGACAGGCCTGGCCCAACCTGGCCTGGGGGTGGAGGTGGTTCTTTCGGCGTATGCCGATGATGTACTCCTTATGCTCACTGATCCTGGTGACCTGCGGAGGATGCGTGACTGCCAGGAGATTTTCTCGGCTGCATCTTCTGCTAGGATTAACTGGAGTAAGTGTTCTGGACTTTTAGTGGGTGAGTGGCAGGTAGACTCCCTGCCAGAGGAGATGGTAATGTTTGCGTGGAGTACCACGCACCTCCTCTCTCTGGGGGTGTACCTGAGTCCCACTGAGGATGCTTGGCCGGCAAACTGGCGGGAGTTGGAGACAAAAGTGGTCGCCCGGTTGGGGCGCTGGTCAGGCCTGCTTGGAGTTCTTTCCTTTCGTGGGAGGGTGCTGGTCATAAACCAGCTGGTGGCCTCCATGTTATGGTACCGGCTGGCTACTCTTGTGCCGCCCTCTATTTTTGCAACAGCTTTACAGAAGAAGCTGGTAGATTTCTTTTGGGGAAATAGGAAGCACTGGGTTTCCGCGGCGGTCCTGAGTCTCCCGTTAGAGGAGGGCGGCCAGTCCTTGGTATGTGTGCGTACCCAGGTGGCAGCTCTCCGTCTCAGGACTCTGCGGAGGTACATGTACGTAGAGAACCCACCCAGATGGCACGCTCTGGCCACGTATTTTTTCCGTCGGGGTCGTTGTCTAAGGGGGTCTTAAGGCTCCCGGTGGCGGGTATCAGTCGACCCGCCCTAAGGGGTTTGCCTGTCTTCTACCGGGATGTGCTAAGAGTGAGGAATTTGGTTGTTTTCAGCCAGCGTGTTGTTCCACGAGGAGAGGGGGTTGTCGTGGCTGCGGGAGTGGCCGGTCCTCACCCTGTCATGGCGGGTGTCGAGGAGAGGTGAGTGCCTAGAGTGGTTCTGATAGAGCTTACCCCCGCTCCGTCAGATCTGCTCATCGGGCCTAGGATCCGGGATATTTCTCGGTACCGGTTCCACACAATCTAAGCCGCCTTTCTGAGATGACCAGCTTGCCATTTCGTGATGCGAAGAGACGCACACTGTACAGGATGCTCCTGCACATTCTGCAGCTCCTTACCTTCGTCTCCCGTCCCGATACACCATGGCGGACGGTGTTACCACCTGAAGGCGGGGGAGGTCCTCAGTGGGGTCCTTCTATAAGCGAGTTGTTCCCCTTTACATTGGGGACCTGGGGTGGAGAGTGTTGCACAGAGCGTGGTTTGTAATAAACGTTTGAGTCGGTTCACGGGCTCGTCCGCAGCATGTATTTTTCTGTGGCGAGCAAGAGACCGTGTTCCACGTGTATATGGAGTGTGAGAGGCTACTGCCCCTGTACCAATATCTGAAGGGGTTGTTCCTCAAGTTCTGGTTGCATTTTAGTCCCACGATTCTAGTGTTCGACACAAGGCAGGGATGGGGAAGAGCCGAGTGGGGGGGGGAGCTTCCCTGTCGGTTTGCTCCTGGGCCTGGCCAAGATGGCCATTTCGCGGGTCCAGGCAGCGGGCGGTCGATGGTCAGGCTAGAGTCGGCTGCCTGCCCCTTTTCCGGGCCTACGTCCGTGCACGTGTGTCCCTGGAGCGGGAACATGCGGTGTCCACGGGGACTCTGGAGGACTTCCGTGGGCGCTGGTCACCGCGTGGGGTTCAGTGTATTGTGAACAATGATTGTATTGTTGTACTATAATGGTTGTATATAGTGCCATTTTTGATTATGGTTTGATGTGTTGTATTATATGATTGTGTCAATAAAGATTTTGAAACGGAAAAAAAAAAAAAAAAAAAGAGAGAGAGAGCAAGAGGAGGGCGGCATGGTGGCGGCCCGAGTGAGGCATGGAGCGATCTGAGGATGGTGAAAAGTAGCGGGGGGGACCAGCTGGTCGTGGCTTCCACAACCAGCATGATAGAGCCAGACCGCGCCGGGACACACACACACACACACACACACACACACACACACACACAGACGATCAGGTCTCCCCTGTGATGGGTAGAGAGGAGAGGGGAGAGAGGGAGGGAGGAGAGGGAAGGAGGCGAGAAGAGGGGGGGGGGGTTGGGAGGGGGGGGCTTCATGAACTGAACCTCATTCAGCACGAGAGCGATCTGCAGAACAAAGATCCTATAGATGAGCGCAGCTCTAGGATCTTTGTTGCAGAACATTCTCATTCTTCCTGCGCCTTTTGAAGAAAGGGGGGGCTGGGTGGAGTAATGTACCTCGTGGAAAACTGCGCATGCGCGTTGACAACAGCTGCATTAATCCACAGCGGCAGGGGACGGGGCAGGAGGCACGTGGGCCTTGATTGGTGGGTATGTGGGCATTGTGACATCAGCAGCTGGCAAGCGGTGATTTTTTTTTTAAGTGAGTTTTGTGAACAGTTTTATTCAAAATCTGGGGAAATAATTGAGCAAATTTAGAGAGGAGTAGGATTTCTGAAATTATAAGTTAAATCCCTCCAAAATATGTAAAAATCTCCGCATTTTTGCGTCTGGTTTTCGAAGAAATACGTTTCAAAGGCAAAATGACACACGCACACACACACACACACACACACACACACACACACACACACACACACACACACACACACACACACACACACACACACACACACACACACACACACACACACACACACACACACACAGAGTTTTAAAAGTATATATATAGATATGAGCAAGTTATGATTTGTACCTAGAGTAGATGTTTGCCAGGTTAAGTCATACCAAAATGGTCTGGGCATTCACAGGCACTAGTCATGTTCATATGTCTGAAAATGTCCTGGCATTTGGTTGTACTAAAGGAGGTCATTTTCTAATTGTACACAGTTCCACCCATATCTTCAAGTTATTGTATCTCAAAGTTCTACATTTAGACCATTATGGGAGCAATCTCAGCTGAATTAGAAGCAGATGGCATCTCTGGTGAGAAGGAATGGGTGACATAGTGGGTAGAGACCCAAAAAGTTGTCACTTTTTCAGTGTCCTTGCAGCCTCACGTGTTCCTAGGCTGACCACACAAACCAACCTCCCTTCTATTGACTCCATTTATACCTCATGCTGCCTCGGCAAGGCCAGCAGCATAATCAAGGACAAGTCACACCCTGGCCACTCCCTCTACTCCCCTCCCCTATAATGGTATAGAAGTGTGAAAACATACACCACTAGATTCAGGGACAGCACCGTCACAGCTGTTATCAGGCAACTGAACCATCCTACCACAACCAGAGAGCAGTGCTGAACTACTATCTACCTCTGATGTACCTCAGAATATCTTTGATTGGACTTTGCCGGCATTACCTTGCACTAGACGTTATTCCCTTATCATGTATCTATATGCTCTGAATGGATTGATTGTAATCATGTACTGTCTTTCTACTGACTGGTTAGCATGCAATATAAAGCTTTTCATTGTACCTCGGTACACATGACATAGCCCAAACTAAACTTCACTTCACTATGACATAGAAACATAGTAACATAGAAAATAGGTGCAGGAGGAGGCCATCCGGCCCTTTGAGCCAGCACTGCCATTCATTGCGACCATGGCTGATCGTCCCCAATCAATAATGCGTGCCTGCCTTCTGCCCATATCCCTTGATTCCATTAGCCCCTAGAGCTCTTTCTAACTCTCTCTTGAGTACCTGGACTCGATGGGCCGAAGGGCCTGTTTCCGCATTGTGTCTCTAAACTAATCAATAGACACATGACATTCTTCAAGAAAACCTGTGGCCACACTCCTGTACCTGGACAAGTATTTCTGTGGAGTTCAAGGCGATTGTGATTCTTCACAACCTCAGTTCTGAGTAACTATGATTATAATTCACCACCAGGTTAGTTTACTTTAGAGATACAGCATGGAAACAAGCTCTTCGGTTCACCGAGTCCACACCAACCAGCAATCCCCACACACTAACACCATCCTACAAACTGGGGAGAATGTTACGTTTTTTTACCAAAGTCAATTAACCTGCAATCCTGTCTGTCTTTGGAGTGTGGGAGCAAACCGGACAACCTGGAGAAAATCCAATCCATACAGATAGCGCCCATAGTCAGGATCGAACCCGGGTCTCTGGCGGTGTAAGGCAGCAACTCCACTGCTGCACCACAGGGCTGCCCCAATCCCAATGGATCTTAATCGTGTCTCACTGCAGCCTCAAAGTGGTCACCAGACATTGCATTTCATCTGCGTTAATTTCAGTCACAGGAAAACTACATGACATTGGAGTCGGCCACAGACTACATATGTGGCCAAATGTCTTGGATGTTTTTAAGAACAGGAAAGTTTTCTGCTCCCCCAATGCACAAGTCATTACACATTATTAGAAAGATTTCCCTTTGGGCAATGCCATGTGTCTGGAAAGTGTACTTGACTCCTAAATTCTGTGTGAGACTGCACTGGCAAACATTTTCAGTGACCAGAACTCGCTGTCCACTCACCTCCTGCTGTGGGCACAGGTTAAACTGAGAGCCGTGCAAGTACAAAGTTACAGCAGATAACACCATAGGTGAGATTTTGCTCGGACTTTAGAGATGCAGCATGGAAACAGGCCCTTCAACCCACCGAGTCCGCGCTGATCAACAATCACCCGTACACTAACACTATCCTGCACAATTTCCAATTTTACTGAAGCCAATTAACCTACAAACCTGGGAGACACAAAATGCTGGAGTAACACAGCGGGACAGAGTTACTCCAGCATTTTATGTCTATCTTCAGTGTAAACCAGCATCTGCAGTTCTTTCCTACACAATCTACATATCTGTATGTCCTTGGAGTGTGGCAGGAAATCGGAGCACGTGGAGAAAACGTACGCGGTCACGGGGAGAATGTACAAACTCTGTACAAACAGCATTTGTAGTTAGGGTGGAACCCAGGTCTCTGGCACAGTAAGGCAGCAGTTCTACCACTACGCCACAGTGCCACTCCCAATGTGCAAGTCATTGTGTTGTGTGCATTGCCTTCATACATATCCCATGTCTTCTGAAGTAGGGAATTCGTGCCCAGTGTGGAGAAAGATTTTACTTGTGCCGTTTCATACCCAGTTCAAAGTTGTGATAGTCAATCATCTCAGCTCCAGGTTATCATGGCAAGAGTTCCGCAGGGCAAGGTTCTTTGCCCAACAGTCCTCAGCTATTTTATCAAAGCGTGGCTGGTAGATCTGCTGCTTCACAGTGCAAGACATCCAGGTTCAATCCTGACCTCCGGTGTTGTCTGTGTGGACGTTGCAGGTACTCCTTGTAACAGCATGGGTTTCCTCCAGGTGCTCCAGTTTCCTCCCAAATCCCAAAGACGTGTGGGTTTACAGGTTAATTGGTGTTTGTGAATGGCCCCTAGTGTGTAAGGAGTGGATGTATAAATGGGATAACCGTAAACTTGTGTGAACTGGTGATCAATAGACAATGTGGACTTAGTGAGCCGAACGGCCTGCTGTATCTCTAATGAAATTAAACCCTTCTTCCGTCATAAGATCAGAATGGGGATGCCATTGAAGATTTCTCAATGTTCGGTGCCATTATCATAATTTATCATCGGAAAGTTAAGCTTTCCATGGTTTCAGGCAACAAAATCAGTGCAAGTACTGCATGAACTAAGATGTGATGAGACGTATTCAAGAGAGTTAGATATAGTTCTTAGTACTAACAGAATCAAGGAAAATGGGGAGAATGCAGGAACAGGGTAGTCCACCAGGTGGCGCCGAACGATGGCTGCCTCGCCAACGGTCTGTCTCGTCTTTTTCCTTCTTTGTTGATTTTAGTTTGTTGTAAAATGTGTGTTTTAGTCTACCATTAGTTTTCTTTTATGTGGGGGGTGGTGGAAACTTTTTAAATCTCTTTCCTTGACGCGATTTGTAGATGCGATTTGTTTCCGTATTGTATCTACGTCCGCATTGCGGCCTAACTTCGAAGAGCTGGCGGCCTCTTGTTGGGGATTGAGCTCGGAAGCTCCAACCGCGGGAGCCTGCAGACATTCTCACCATGACCGCGTGCATATTCAAAAACTAAAATAAGTAAACTTTTTCCCAACGTCTCACCTAAACGTGATAAATGTCAATGTCAAGAAGCTAATATAGCGCACTCATTTGTCTTTTGTACAAAAATTCAAACATTTTGGACTGAAATTTTTGAAATTTTCACAAAAGTATTTAAAATAAAATTGACTCCAAAAGCAGACTGGATTATCTTCGGGACATCAGAAGATAGCCCTGAATTAAATGTGTTTCAAAAATCTATTTGAATATGGCTTAATAACTGGAAAAATGCTTGAATATGGCTTAATAACTGGAAAAAACACAGAAAAAATGATATATATTTATAACATTTTATTGGAAAACGATGTTCCAATGACAGAAATATATAGACAATCATGGGAAAACGAATTAGGTCAATTAATCAGACTAGAAGTATGGGATGAAAGTTTACAACATATACACCATTGTTCATTAAATGCTAGACAATCTCTTATACAATTTAAAATATTACATAGATTACATTATTTAAAATCCAAATTACATAGTATTTTTTCAAATGTATCTGCCATATGTGATAAATGTCAGCACTTAGAAGTCCAACGAAATCATTGATACATCCTTATTAATGTTTCTTTTCGAGTAAATAATAATAGAATATTGACTGGCCTTGAGGGGGATACGACATATATTGCCTGAAGTAGATTCATATTGCCCGAGTCGAAGACGAGGGCAATATGGATCTAGTGAGGGCAATATATGTCGTATCTCCCGAAAGAGGACAGTCAATATTGTTATTATTACCCATTATCAGACATCTAGAGGAAAATCTGAACATCTCATATGATATGAATGTATCTATACATTTTGCAATAGCATTGCAACATTGTAAATAAGGGTACTAAAACCATTGCAACATTGTAAATAAGGGTACTAAAACAATGTAACATTTATGTTTCATTTATGTAATTTATGTAATTCATTTATGTGACAATGTGAAGGTCGAACTTTAAATCGCGAACTTCTTCTCGCAACCGGCTGCCATTTTGTTTGTTTTGAAAATAAATTTAAATTTTGCACGCAGCGTCACGTTGCCGTCACGCAGCGTCACGTTGCCAAGTTCCCGGATGTGAGACCAGGGGAATATAAGACTATATTCCCCGCTGTTAAAACAGGTAAAGTCCATAGGCGTTCGCTAGAAAGGGGAATATAAGAAAATATTCCCCTGTTAGCGCTGCTGGCAGTAAAAAGGAAGGGAATACAATTTCGTAAAAGCATACCTCAGTTGGGTGATATGGTAATAATATTGAATAATCTTCTCAGGTTGTTTGAGGAGTATCGTTTTGGTATAAATCCTGTTTGATCTGAATGAATTAGTTTATTAATCACTGTATTTAGTCTTTGTGCTAGTATTTTGGTTAATATTTTTTGATCAGTATTTAAAAAGAGGTATAGCTCTATATGACCCTGGATCATCCAGATTTTTATCTGATTTAGGTATGAGTTATAATAGATTAATTTAATATGTCTGGTAATTTCTGTTGTGCATAAATGTGTTCATATAGTGTCTTCAAACGTGGAGCTATCATATCATAAAATGTTTTATAAAATTCTGAACCAATACCATCTGGTCCTGGAGTTTTACCATTTTTTAATGATCTAATAGCTTCTTCAATTTCTTTAGTAGTTATTTTAACGTTTAATAATTCTCTATCTTCTAAATCCAGTCCTTTTAGATTACAATTATTTCAGAATGTTTCTACTCCTATCCGATATTTAAGATAATTTTGAATGTTGTTAATATGAATCTGATCCCTGACTCAAAATTTATAATATTGGGAATATTAGAAACAGATCAATTAATAACAACGAATCAAAGAATTTTTATTGATTACAGTTTAATAATTGGGAAAAAATTAATATTAAAATTCTGGAAAGGTCCTACATCCCCCACAACCAAAATGTGGATTACAGGAATGTCGGAGACACTTCATCTGGAAAGATTAAGGCTTGTCCTACTGGACAAGTTGGATCTTTTCAGAGGGATATGGTCTCCATTTATTGAATATTTAAAGGTCAAAATGGCTCGGTATGAAGAGCCCTGACTGAAGCCTGAATAATGGAATGGATGAAGAATCATATATAACAAATCATGGATATATCTCCAATGATGGATAACTTTTTAAATACACCACTCATTTCTTTTTTTTTGATTTTCTACTTTTACTTTATTTTTCTTTATCTTTTTCCTATCTGCAATAAAAACAAAATGTATAGAAATACAAATAAGACATAATTGTCTATTATTACCCATATCACACATCTGGGTATGCTTTTACAAAATGTATTCCCTTCCGTTTTTACTGCCAGCAGGGGTAAACAGGGGAATATTTTCTTGTATTCCCCCTTTCTTGCGAACGCCTATGGACTTTACCTGTTTAAACAGCGGGGAATATAGTCTTATATTCCCCTGGTCTCACATCGGGAACTTGGCAAAGCGTGACGGCAACGTGACGCTGTGTGGGAAATTTAGAATATTCAAACGGCAGACAGGAAGACTGCCGCGTCCATTTTGGTTAAATCTTTTTTTTTTTTTTTTTTTTTTTTTTTTTTTTTTTTTTTTTTTTTTTTTAATATAAATTTTTTCCTTAATTAAAGATAGATAGATAGAAAAAAAAAAAGGAATAGAAAATAGAAAAGAAGGTATGAAAGTTTGATGGAGATTAAAGTATTACTAAGTAATCCAATCTTGGAGATACATTCATGATTTGTTATGTGTATTTCTTCCTCCACTCAGATATTCAGGCCTCAGTCAAGTCCCAGCGCGAACCATTGTGACCCTACCCCTCCCCTGTAGATATTTAATAATAGGGAGACCATATCTCCTTGAAGAGATCTAAACCTGTCCATAAGGACAAGTCTCAATCTCTCCAAGTGAAGTGTCTCCGTCATTTCTGTATTCCACATTTTAATTGTTGGGGATACAGGCCTTTCCAAAATTTTAATATTAATTTTTTCCCAATTATTAAAGAATAGTCGATAAAAGTTCTATGATTCCTTGTAATTATTTGTTCCATTTCCGGTATTCCAAGTATGATTAACTTTGGGTCATAAATCATAGTAATATTAATAACTTTCGAGATTGTTTTAAATATTTCATTCCAATATTGTAAAATCTTCGTGCAATTAGTAAATGAAATGCGACAGAGTTGCTTCCATGATTTGACATTTATCACATAATAGGTGATAGTTTTGGAAATATATTATGTAGTTTAGATTTAGAATAATGTAATCTATGTAAGATTTTTTAAACTGTATAAGTGCATGTTTAGCGTTTAAAGAGCAATAATGTATATGAGTAGGCTTTCTTCCCATATTTCTGGACTTATTATTTGACTTAGTTCATTTTCCCAGCGCTGTCTATGTATTTCCGATGATGGGATATCACTTTCCAACAAAATGTTATAAATGTATGATATCATTTTTTCTGTATTTGGGTGTTTATTCAAGCATTCATCAAAAAATTTCACTCTTTCTATTTCTAAGTTCTTGTGTATTTGCGGAAATATAGTTAAATCTTACGTGGAAGTCTTCGACTCGGGCAATATGAATCTACTTCAGGCAATATATGTCGTATCCCCCTCAAGGCCAGTCAATATTCTATTAATATTAATAATATTATGAATGTATGTGAGAAGTATATTCTATTAATATGTACTTTATGTCTAATAAAAATATTAAACATAAAATTAAAAAAAAATAAAATAAAAATAAAAATAAAATTCTGGAAAAATACTCCTATACCAACAAGTTAACATGTGGATTTCAACTATGTTCGAAACACTACACTTGGAAGATATGAGACTCGACCAGCAGGAAAAGCAGACTGTTTCTATAAGACGTTGGTCTGCATTTATAAATCTACTACAAGGATAAAGTGCAAGAATACCTCAAAAAACGTACTGGCGTCAGGTCTTGGGTAAAGGAAGAAGAACAAAACTGTCTAGTTGGTAGATTCCTTTTGCGAGATGTTTATAATAAAGTAACTGGCTTTTTCTTTCTTTCTCTTTCTTCCCTTTTTCTTTTTTTTTTCCTCTCCGGTCTCGCATTCTTCAAGGGTTTCCTTTCCCTCATCCACGCTTTTGCACTTTCACATCTCTTTTTCACTCTTCTACTTCTTTGCTGTTATTTCTCTTCTCTTTTTCTTTCTTTTTTAAAGCCTTAAAAAAATTAAGGGGTAACAATCACTGTAATACAATATAAGGGATGTACACTGATGTAACTTACGGTACCTCTAATAAATAAAGATATATATTTTTTAAATTAAAAAAAAATCTTTCAGTGATTTGTACACCTTTTTATTATTTACAAAATTCAGAAAAAGGATTTATTGAAAAGATAGATCGTAACTCAAACTGAATGGCAAATAAGAGACACGTGTGGTTTGGAAACTATGTATAAGTTTCATTCAATTGTTATGGGTCTGGGATATCTTTAAAACTGGCTTATAAAATTGCAGCCCAACCATTTCACGCGCACACACACACACGCACGCACGTACGCACACACACACACACACACACACACACACACACACACACACACACACACACTGGCACTGTGGCATGATTGCTATGCAAACAGATAACGGTTTGAATGGTACTAACCACAAATGCATGCATGGTACTAACCACAAATTATATTCCTGTTTTAGTAACTAGAGGGTAACCAATATCACTCCACTTTTTAGGAAGAGGGAGAGGGAAAATGGTGAATTTATAAATCAGTCATGGGGAAGATGCTGGAGTCGATTATTAAAGATGTTATAGCAGCGCATTTGGAAAACAGTGATGGATCGGTCAAAGTCAGCATAGATTTATGAAGGGGAAATCATGTTTGACTAATCTTTTGGAATTTTTTGAGGATGTTAGAAATGGAATGAATAAGGGAGAGCAAGTGGATGTGGCATATCTTGACTGTCAAAAATCATTTGACAAGGTCCCACACAAGAGAATAGTGTGCAAAATTAAAGCACATGGTATTGAGGTACAGTATTGAACATAGATAGAGAACTGGTTGGCAGATGGGAAGCAAAGAGTAGAAATAACGGGTCCTTTTTCTGAATGGCAAGCAGTGACTAGTGGGGATGCCGCAGGTCTCAGTGCTGGGACCCCAGTTGTCTACAATATATATTAACGATTTAGACAAGGGAATTAAATGTAACATCTCTAAGTTTGCGGATGACACAAAGCTGGGTGGCAGTTGTGAGCTGTGAGAAGGATGCTATAAGGCTGCAGGTAGGTTGGGTGAGTGGGCAGAAGCATGGAAGATGCAGTATAATGTGGTTAAATGTGAGGTTATCCACTTTGGTGGCAAGAAAATATTTTTATCTGAATGGTGTCAGATTAGGAGAAAGGGAGGTGCAACGAGACCTGGGTGTGCTTGTACATCAGTCACTGAAAGTCAGCATGCAGGAACTGCAGGCAGTGAAAAAAGCCAATGGCATGTGGCCTTCATTGCGTTGAATGGTGGAGTAGACTTGATGTGCCGAATAGCCTAATTCTACTCCTATTACTTATGACCTTATGACAATCATGTAATGTGAAGAATGGAAACTTATTCTACTAATGGCCTAATTCTACTCCCATTACTTATGAAAATCATGTAATGTGAAGAATAGTAATTTACTAGGTTTTGTATTGGGATGCAAGTTTATTGGTCAGACGTATTGTCGCTTGGCATTAACCAGGAGAACGCAAATGAATCAACACAGAGACATTAATTGATTTATTGATTGATTGATTGATACTTTATTATCACATGTGACATGTCACAGTGAAATTCTTTGGTTTGCATATTGTACACACATATGAGACGATAATTTATCCAACATATTTCCTTGACATGATGAGGTGAAAGTGTGTGGGCATCCACAACCTTAAATTTTTGTTCAAGAAGGAAGTACAGATGCTGGAAAATCGAAGGTAGCAAAAGTGCCTATTGTGGTAGCAAAAGTGCCTAAAGTGAGTAACGTTGCCTATTTCCTATGCCCCATAGATGCTGATGCACCCGCTGAGTTTCTCCAGCACTTTTGTCTACCTTAAACTTTATATTCCATTTGGATGATTCTACCTGAGCCCACCCTCACACCTTCCCATCCTGCCTTCCGGCACACACCTCCTCACGTGAATGGCATGCAGTATGCAGGATGTGAAACAGAAAGAGTTGTGGAGTTATAGAGTCATACAGCATGGAAGCAGGGCCTTCGGCCCAACGTCCATGCTGACCAAAATGCCCCATCTACACTAGTACCACCTGCCAGCATTTGACCCATATCCCTCTAAACCTTTCCTATCCTTGTACCCTATCCAAGTGTCTATGAAATGTTATTATAGTACTTGCCTCAACTACCTCCTCTGGCTGCTTGTTCTATATTCCCACCACCCTCTGTGCAACATAAAATTACCCTCAGGTTCCTATTAAGCTTAATTACTATTACTTAATTTGTTAGGTTGTCAGGGGTTATGGGGCGAAGACAGGACTAGCCATAATTGAATGGCAGAGTGGAGTTGATTGTCCGTATGGCCCAACACTGCTCCTAGAATTTATGAACATGAACTATAAATCTTCCTCCCAGAATCTTATCATCCATGATGTTTAAAGCACTGAGTTTTTCTTCGTCACTTGTGGACAGCAACCCCCCCCCCCCCCCCCCCCCCCCCCCCCCGCCCCACCTCCACATATCACTTCTTTATGGTGCAGGCGCTTAGGGTGTGAGGAATGAGAATCTTACTGTTCTTGATGTGGCTAAATCCATACCACAGTTTGAACCTCCCCCACGCCAATATTCTCCATTCAATTTGTAATAATGAATCTGAAGAGAGCGAATTTTGAAAGCAAAATACCAGAAAAAATTTTAGAACATTTCGACAGAGATCATGTTGTGTAATATTTCTAAACCTGCGCAAAATACGCGCAAAAAAACATTAAGAATTCAGCAAATCAAACAAAATTCTCACACAAATGAAAAATAACACTCTTCTCACAAGTTACTGAGTTTAATGAGTGGTACACCTTCTCTCTACAGAAATTATATATTTATTGGTTAATCATGGCATGAAGCAACATTCACAAACCAACCCACACACAAAAAAAGCAGAGTCTATTCCAGCTAAACAAAATAAATTGTGATTTAAAGCTCTCCTAATGGAAAGTGGTCCTGGATGTCTGAACACTAACTTTATACAATGGACTGCTGGTGATGGTGATTCAAATTAACCATTTATATTTGATTTTAAAAAAATTAAATAAAGAAACAAGAAACTGCAGTTTCTGGTTTGCCAAAATGACCGAGTGCTGGAGTAGCTGAGTGGGTCAGGCAACATCTCAGGCGACATGGACAGGCGATGTTTCAGTTCTGAAACGTCACTTATCCATGTTCTCCTGAGATGCCGCCTGACCCCTGAGCTACTCCGGCACGCCGTGAAATCTTTCAATGCGGTTAAACCAAATTACAGCATAATTAGCAATGGACTCAGTATTAATGAAAGGCTTAAATGCCTGAGGTGTTTTTACCTGCTTAATGAGCTTTCCAGACTGTTTTATCATTAGAAAATGTTAGTCTTAGTTTTACAATATGGAGTTGTACAGGGAATAGTTAAGGTAATATCCATTACAAAGGTGACGATCTTATCAAATCAATGTACCAAATTTTGAATCAGGGGAATTAATGAGAATAAAATAAGGGATTAATGTAAGATTACTGTAATTGGGTGGTTGATGTTCAGTGTGAACTCGGTGGGCCGAAGGGCATGTTTCCGTGCTGTATCTCTATCACCATCACAACTAAAGTGAGTTACAAGATATGCTATTGTCCTTCATCACAATTTATGTGTTTTAAATATCATTAGTCTGTTCTTATCCATGAATTTAAAATGTTTCCAAAGGATGAACCAAACTGATGGATATAGTTCAACTTTCCATAAAGTGAGTCCATCAATGACAGAACTAGAGAATAAAGTTAACAAACCATTTAGTTTAGCTTTAAATGATGAATTGGTCAGTAAAGTGTAGACAGGACTGTGTAAAAGCTGCTCTTACTAATAAATGTTTCCTCCCAATACATCATGAATTCCTGCCCTGGTATAGTTTGTTCTATTTTCCACATCAACATTGTTTCCCTGTGGCAATCTTGCCAAAGTATTGCCAACTGGACAATCATTGCAGGGAAGTTTCCACCAGTTTGCTGCATTGTGTCCCATGCTTGTTTCAACTTGCTTCTATTTAAACTCAATTACTTTTGCTACAAACAGAAAATAAACTTAAATTGGCTGAGAAATATAACGCAAATGTGAAAGACAAGCTTTACGACTATATTTGTCTAGTTCACACAACTACAATGTTACTGAGAATAGATTGCTGTTAAAGTGTATGTAGTTTCCATGCGTAATGCATGGAAACATTTCAACTCTAACTTACAGACCGTTACAACCAGTGAGTCTGCAACGTTACAGATTGTGGTTGACTGGTTTCTTCAATGGTTTCAGGATCGGTTTGCCAGTGCGCTCAACTTTCCTGTTTCCTTGTTCTGCTGCTGTTCATGAGCATTGCTTCCTGCTTGCTCTCTTTCTTCACCTGCCTGAGTGAGCGTTTAGTTCCCTTCACCTTCTCACGCAGATAGTTGATGGAATTCTCCAAAGACTTCACTTTCTGGTTGAGCATCCACACCTCGTCAACCTTCTCGTAAAGGGCCTTCTGCATGATTGAGCAGGGGAGCTAAAGGAGACATTGAAGGCATTAGAGTGTAACTAGACTAAGTGGGATGCGTTGGGTCCCAGTCACATGGGAGGCCTGGTCCCCCAACGCAACCCATTCCCCAATGCAATATTCCACCACTCACCTGTTCCCCCAACGAAACAGCGGGAGTATTCTGTAGCCGGGGGAAGCGGACATGTTCTGGCGGGGAGCATCCTGCAGCCAGGGGAGGCGGACAGCTGCAGGCAGGGCCTGTCGGGGGCCGTTGGCGGTGTATGTGGGGGAGGGGGGGCTGTGGGGGAGTGGGGGCTGTGGGGGAAGGGGGCTGTGTGTGGGGCGAGGGGGGGTGTGTGGTGTAGGGGTGTGTGTGGGGAAGGGGCAGTGTGTGTGAGGGAGGGTGTGTGTGTGCGGGGGTGAGGGGGAGAGGGGGTGTGGGGGAGGGGGTGTGTGGGGAAGGGGGGTGTGTTGAGGACGGGGGTGTGGGGGGAGGGGGGTGTGGTGGGGGAAGGGGGGTTTTGGGGGATGGGGGTGTGGGGGAGGGGTGTGTGGGGGGAGGGGGGATGTGAGAGCAGGGTGGGGGGAGAGGGTGTGTGGGCTCAGCTGCTTCAAGCTGCGACTGCAATCACCGGACACGGCTCCAGACAGCGGTTCCCTTCCCCGGCGCCTGTTGCACTCAGCGGTTTCCCAGCCCGGCTGCACATACTGGTCATCCCGGTCATAGCGGTGGTGGCCGCTGCCGCCCATGAACACATAGCCCCCGCACACGAACACAGAGCCCCGCCCCGCCCGCAGACACACAGCCCCCACCCACACTCTGCTCAGTCCACTCCTTCAACTTTATTATCATCGCCGGTGAATAAAATGAATATTCTCGTCCGATGGATTTTCAATTCTCCAGACATCCTTAATGTTGGTAGTGTTAATATATGAGTTTAAAAATTCACTTGACTGTGATTTTGATTTTCTTTGAGTTGATGATCTGTCTAAATAAGAATCTAGTGTACAATTTAAGTCTCTACCAATTCTAAAATTATTTTGTGTGCATTCCAGAATAGTATTAAGTATTCTCTTGAAGAACAATGGGCTATCAAATTTGGTCCATATACATTAAGGAGAGTCACCTTTTTTGAGTATAACTCGCCTACTACTACAATATATCTACCGTCAATATCTTCTATAGTTGATATATGTTTGAAAGGTATACCTTTGCGGATTAATATTGCAACCCCTCTAGATTTATGTGTGAATGAAGAATGATACATTTGAGCAATCCATTTTGTTTTCAGTCTATGTTGCGCTTCCTTTTTAAGATGAGTCTCCTGGAGGAATATTGTATCTGCTTTAAGCGATTTTAAATGAGCTAATACTTTGCCTCTCTTGATGGGTTCATTAATTCCCTTAATGTTCCAACTACAGAATGTAATTCCTTCACCCCCAGTTTTCACTTTTACGTCTTGCATCTTATGATTAAGGTGGTCTATAATAGAGCAGATGATTCAGCATGTAAACCATACCTTACACCCAAACCTCAGGTAGATGAATTTTAGATCTTGTAGGTTTTCTTCTTGGTCATATCTCCTTAAATAATACATAATTCCATTCAAAATAATGATTATAATGATTATAATAATAATATAAAATAGAAAAAATAAGGGAGTGTTGTATTAGTAAAGTGTAAAAGAGAGAAAAAAAACTACATCTATGATTAGTGCAGTTAGTGATAGCCACCTAATGTGGCTAGACCAGCTTAAGGACATTCCGTTAGCTTTTGGTTAAAACAAAAAATATTACTAGCTCCGTACTTTCCTTAAAAGAAAAGCTTAATTTCAATAAAAAACATTATACGGGTGGGGGCGGGGGGGGGGGGGGGGAACAGTGGTTATATTCCAGTAGTGGAATAATTAATAATCTCAAAGTAAGTAAAATTTTAGTCTCATATAACAAAAATATTAGTCCACGATTAGTCAAAAAGTATCAAGTATCAAGGAGTAAACCTCCATTTTTTAAATTAAAAAAAAAATTGCCTGAATCACACATAATTCATCTTTTAGCTAATTCTAAGTTGATCTCAGTTAAACTATAATTAATAATAATTAGTAATTATAATTAGTAATTAGTAATAATTAGTACTAAAATATAAAATATTATATGACAATAACAAGATAACTATTCAATTTCATTCTAAATTCAAGACAGTCCTTGAGTATAGTAATTTAAAGTTCAATTTCTTCATAGTAAAGTAACAATATCCAGTATCATCAGGTGTATATTAAGTGTTAAATGTTAATCCTCTTTGTCACCCTCGCTCTCGATGTTCTCAGTATTCTCAATGTTCTCGATGTTCTTTGCAAATTTAAGGGCCTCTGTATGCTTGGTGAAGAAGTATCCTTGCTTGTCGTAGGTGATTCTCAATGTTGCGGGGTACGTCAGTTCATATCTCAGGTTTTTTATATTCTTAAGTATTCTTCTTGTGTCTGTAAATAATGCTCTTTTCTTGGCAACCTCCACCGGGTAATCTCAAAATATATTGATCTTGTCTCCTTCAAATTCGAGATTTCTGCTGCAAACGATTTTTTTCATCATATCATCCAAAACATGATCATATTGCACCTTCACTATCAGTTGTCTTGGGGGGGCATCCGCCCTTGGGCGGCGTCTCAATGCTCCATGTGCCCGAGCAAGTAAAGGTGCTTGATCCAGATTTCTTCAATAGATCTGCAGCAAATTCACGGGGGTCACGATCCCCCTCTCTGCCTTCCCGAACGCCAATAATTCTTAGATTCTGGCGTCTCTGTCGTTCCCTCCAAGCCAATACATTTTTCAGTTATTTTATGCAATAGGTCTGATAAACGCTGGTTCTCGGAGAAAAGCTTACTTGTAGTTTTAGAGCTTGTTTCAGCAATTTCCTCTAATTCAATTACAGATTTATGTTGCGTGTTTCTAGTGTTCTAGGTCCAACTTCGAATTAAATCTGGATTCCATCAAATTCAATTTAACATTTACCTCTTCAATGTTTTGATTTAGATTTTCTTCCATGGCCAACTTCCAGGAATCCAGTACTTCATGTACAGAAGCTAAGAGATCTTCTTTAATTTCTTCTTTAATTTCTTTCTTAAAAGTTTTCAACTCATCCGTGAAGTTATGTTTAAGTTTTTTCAATTCTTCCATGATGTTTGAGATTTCTAGAGCAAGGAAACTTCTTAATTCTTTCACATCTGTCTTTTTCTTCCTTGAGATTTCTTCTTGGGACGCTGTTAAACCTGAGCCTGAGGCTTCAGTCGGGCCTACTTCTTTAGACCTACCGGTTTTTCTCAGTTTGGGGAGGGTATGTTGTGTAGACATACCGTCGGTGTCGTTGCGCGCCTGATGACATCACAGGCTTATTGCAAGCAGCCGGTAGCTTTGTAGTGCAGGTAAGTCCCGATTTCCCCCCCCCCCCCGTTTTTACAGAAATTTTCCGGAGCTAAACGGTGCGAGTCTGCCTTGCTCCATAGCGCCGCCGGAACTCCACTATATAGGATTTTAACACTGGAAGTAAACTTACTGCTGATCCTGATGTATCACCACTTGTAACTTTTTGTGTAATGCTGCATTTAACCATTTCTAGTGAAGGTAAACGCAAAATGCACAAGACGGAATTCCTCTCCAGAGATGCTACATGTCCTGCTGAGTTACTCCAGCATTTTGTGTCTATCTTCTGTGTGAACCAGCTTCTGCAGTTCCGTCCTAATCATTTCTATTGTTTGGGACAAACAGATGTTTGATTTATGGCTAAGACTATCATCAAGTAAGAGTCCCAGAAGCACACTATTTAGAAATGTACACATGCAAAGCTCTGCTTGGCTGAAATAGAGTGCCTATTCTTTTCCCATATGAACACACTGAGCTTATCTAACTTCAAAGGCTAAGCAACCTCCAGCAGTTTACTGCCATTTTCCAGTGTTTACTAAGGATACACAGATTACTGATGCAGAACACTCATAAGCCTCATCCTGCTTTTTGTAAACAGTTGCCTCATTCTTTGCATCAGAGGCCTGTGGGTGTTTGTTTCTTGAGGATAATTCATGGCTGAGAACAACTGATCTTTGGGCATCAGTAGAACAGTGATTATTGAGATCAAATGGGAAGGTGCAAAATATTATTAAATGTTTAGGTAATTATATGGCCCACCTTTCACGTCTACTTCTTATGTTATTTTTCAGCTGAGAAATATCCAAAGAAAGAAATAAATATTTTAAGAAAAAACTGCAGATGCTAGAAAAATGGAAATAAGACAAAAAATGCTGGAGAAACTCAGCGGGTGAGGCAGCATCTACGGATAGAAGGAATAGGTAACGTTTCGGGTCGAGAAGTTTGATGGAACAGAAAGGTCTTTTCCATTTAGCTTCCCAACACAGAGGAAGATTGGAGGGTCCAGAGCCAGGGGTTAAATGGTTAAAGGGTAATCACTGTAGAGATATGCTGGGGTGGACGAGGGCACGAGGGCAGGATCTGGTCTTAAACCTTTGGCTAATTCTGGTCATTTGAATGATGATGTCGGTTGGGACTAGGGATAAAAGTCAACATGTAGCAATGTAAGAGGGTGGGATATAGGTAACTGCAAGTAACCCTATTATCTCCTCTCTCTCTCTCCATCCCTCCCCCACTCTAGTCATTGTATCACTTTGCTGTCATCCTGGTGAGTTTCATTGTCTATATAACTCTTTTTCACCTGGCCCACAGCCAACAATGGATCGTTTCCTTGATCATTGTTACTTCTTTGCATATCTTTCATTCATTTGTTCTATGTCTCTCTTTCACTGTCTATATCTCTCGTTTCCCTTTCCCCTGACTCTCAGTCTGAAGAAGGGTCTCGACCCAAAACGTCATATTTTCCTTTTCTCCAGTGACCCACTGTTTGTGTCTGTCTTCTGTAGGATATAGGAGCGCACTTTATGCTGTTGGTTGCTACTGCACAATTCTGGGTGCCTCATGCATTTGTGCATCGTGGGCATGGAGCAAACAGAATCAAAATAGCACATTTGCCAATGTTTCTGCCAATGTTTTATTAGATTAGGTTAGATTAGATTTTATTACTTGTCATTCGAACCTCAGAAGGCTCAAACGAAACTCCGTTTCTACAAGCAATACAAACAGAACAATTCATAAAAAACACACACAAACAATTCAATTCACACAAACATCCATCACAGTGAATCTCCTCCTCACTGTGATGGAGGGCAAAGTTCTTCTCTCTCCCCCGCACCATTTCTCTCCCGATGTCGAAGCACCAGGCGGGCGATGTTAAGTCCCATGGCCATTGAGGCTGCGCCGGGTGATGTACAACCCCGCTCTAGGCCCAAGAGTCACAAAGGTGGAGCCCCCGGCGGGGGCTGGAATGTCCCGTGGCCATTAAAGCCGCGCCGGGCGATGTACGGCCCCGCCTCCGGGTCGTTCCAACCCCACGACACGGGCGGGAGATGTTGTGTTGCAGGAGCTCCAGAGTGCGGTCTCCCACCCGGACCCACGAGCTCCCGATTTCCCAACAGTCCACCGGCAGTAATCTGCAGTTGGAGCTCCAGAGTCGGGCTGCAGCAGTGAGCCACCACCGCTCCCCATGCTCTGAAGCCGGCAAGCCCCACGATGGTAAGTCCGCAGCTCCGCAGGCTCCGCGACTGGAGCCCCCAGGTCATCCCAGTCGGAGGCCGCTCCACGATGCTAGGCCCCAACGACTTCGGAGACCCGACAGGGAAAAGTCGGGTCTCCCGTGCAGGGAAGAGATTTTAAAAGTTTCCCCCTCACCCGCACCCCCCACATATACACAGTTAGAAACAGTTAAAAAAAAACATGAACAACGACATTTAACTAGACAAAAAAAATTTTAAAAGACAGACAGGCTGTAGGAGCCACTGCAACGCGAGTCGCACCGCCGAACATTATTGCAGAACAACTAACAACATTGTGCTGTATGATAGAATTACCAGACTTAAGTGTCTTATTCATATTCTTAAGTCTTATTCAATGTCTATATCATCTTGTGCAGTAGGTAGTTTTATTCTCCCACATTACACCGTGATTCTAATCTCCCCACTGCTGCATAATTCCCAGTTTTAATTCTTGCTTTGAAAATCCAATATGGACTTCCGGTGGCGCTATGCTAAAGTAAAAGCACACGCCAGCTAGCTCCATAAGGAATCCAAAAAAAAGGGAGAAAAACGGGACGGGCCCGTTGAAAACTTACCGGCAGATTGTGTCGAGGGTGAGTGACATCATCAGACCGCGACTCCAGTTGTTTAATGCCGATGCAATGAACACCCACAAAAGGACAGGCAAAGAAACCCGGTAGGGCTAAGCCACCGGTGGAAGAAGTAGGCCTGAGTGAAGCCTCGGACTCAATTTCAGCGTCGTCCCAAGAGGAAATCTCAAAACAGGACCAGAAGACAAAGCCTAAAAAAACTGAAATGGAGGAGCTTCGTGCTTTTATTTCAAAAGAAATCTCTAGCATAAAGGAAGAACTGAAAAACTTCAAAGAAGAAATATCAGCTTCAGTTCGGACTGTCCGTGCTAAAATTCAGGAAGAATTGTTTACCTGGAAGAACGAAATGTGTGAAAAAATAAAACAACAAATGGAAGAGGTAAACATTAAAGTTAATTTGGTGGAATCCAATTTTAACTCTAAGTTGGATCTCATTATTGATACAGTAAATCAGCACACTGCAGTTATAACTGAATTAGAGGCAATCGCTGACACAAGTGCTGAAACTACAATAAAGATCTTGTCTGAGACCAAGCGTTTATCAGAATCACTGAATAAAGTTTCTGAAAAATGTATTGACTTGGAGGGACGTTCAAAACGTCAGAATCTGAGAATTTTTGGAGTCAAAGAGGGCAGAGAGAGAAATAAAAACCTTCGTGATTTTGCTGCTGATCTTTTACAAAAAGTTTTAAACTTAGATACAAAGCCTCTACTGGATCATAGAGCATTGAGACTTGGTCCGAGTGGTAGCGTCCCCCCAAGACAACTGATACTGAAGGTGCATTATGACCACGTTTTGGAAGACTTTGACGAAAATTGCCAGCAACAGAAATCTATCATTTGAAGGCGACAAGATTTGTATTTTCAGAGACTACCCTGCAGAGGTTGTTAAGAGAAGAGCGCTTTTTAATGAGACAAGAGGAATCCTCAGGAAGATATTAAACTTAAGATTTGGATTGTTGTACCCTGCAAAACTGCGAGTTACCAACAAGCGGAAGGAACATTTCTTCACCGACTACAAGAAAGCACTGGAGTTCGCACAGGACATTGAGAAACGCACGGAGGATTGAACATTATCTTCACGGTGTCATCACTTGGCAGAGAACAAATTGAACTTTAAGTTGTTATACTCAAGGACTAATGATAGTTGATAATGATAGTTGAGCAAGTTATCTTGCTATTGATTTACAACCATTATTATTTTGTACTAACTACTACTAATTATTATTATTAACTATTAATAACAAGATATTCTTAGAATTAGTTATAAATAAGAATTGTAAATAATGTCCGATTCAGGTTTTTATTTAATATTTGACTAATATTTGACTAATATTTTTTAAGAGAATAAAAATTCCCTACTACTGGATTGCAAATCTTTTGGACCTAATTTTTGATTTTCTCTCCCCTCGATTTTATAAACAGTTTTTATTGAAATTTTCCTTTTTTCAAAACACGGAACTAGTATTATTTTTTTTACTAGGCTGTGGAAGTCTCTAGAGGTTTAGTCGCGCTAGTATGGCTATCACTAACTACACTTATTGTAGTTGCCGTTTTCCTACTTTCTTTGCACTCTTTTAACCATCCATCTTTCTACTTTAATCATAACTTAAATATTACATTTAATTATAAGATTTTTTTAAGGAGATATGTTCGGGATGAAGACCTATTAAACTTAAAATTAATCTACCCTGTGTTCGGGTGGAATGTCAGGTTTAGTGTGTTGAACCATTTGCTTTTTTATAGACCACACTATCCATAAGATGCAAGATGTTAATATGAAAATTGGGGGCGAAGGAATTACATTTTGTAGTTGCATTGTCAAGGGTATTAATGAACCAATCAAGAGAGGTAAAGTATCAGCACACTTAAAATCACTTAAAGCTGATATGATGTTCCTTCAAAAAACTCATCTTAAAAATGAAGCACAACATAAATTGAAAGCGAAATGGATTGCCAAAATGTATCATCCCTCGTTCTCTGATAAGTCTAGAGGGGTTGCAATTTTAATCCGCAAGGGTATACCTTTTAAACATATATCAACTATTGCGGATATTGATGGTAGATATATTATACTGGTGGGTGAATTATATTTTAAAAAAACATTTAATACAATTCCAGAACTTACACAATACAATTTGATAATTGGTGGAGACTTAAATTGCACATTAGACCCTTATTTAGATAGATCATCACAAAGGAAAGGAAAATCCAAGGCAAGTGAATTATTAAATTCATACATTAATACTGCCAATATCAAAGATGTCTGGAGAATAGAAAATCCAACTGGACGAGAATACTCATTTTATTCACCAGTACATAAAACTTATTCAAGAATCGACTATTTTATAGTGGACTAAACTTACCCCATATACGTATAACTCGAAATATCATAATATTATAATCTCGGATCATGCACCTCTAACATTCATGGTTAAACTAAATGGAATGACCGAGAAGCAGACATACTGGAGGACTGAAGAAGGGTCTCGACCCCGAAACGTCGCCTATCTCCTTCGCTCCTTAGATGCTGCTGCACCCGCTGAGTTTCTCCAGCTTTTTGTGTATACTGGAGACTTAACCCTCAAATTTTAAATGATAAAGCATGCTACAAATATCTTATACACAGATTAATATGTTTTTTGAGATGAATTACCTCCCAGAAACATCTGTCTCACTTCTCTGGGAAACATTTAAAGCATTTGTACGAGGAGAGCTTATCTCCTCTCAAGCCTTTCATAATAAAAAGAATTGAGCTAAACAACATGAATTAGAAATGGAAATAAGGCAATTAGATACAGAGAATGCGACCGCTCCTTCTATGATAAAACACAACAAAATCGCTGCACTTAAATATGTTAAATCACATATAGTCAGATCAAATTATAAAACTTTATCAACATACTAAACAACTACAATTTGAATTCAGTTATATAAAAAAATGACCTTCTGGTTGGAGGATACAGATTGGTTAGAGATGGAAAAGGAAGATTGTTTACCTTTTGAAATTTGCTCGATTTTGATAACCCCTACAAAACTGAATAAAAATACTTATAGTGGAAATCCGATAATATATAGTGGTATACGAACTTGGAAACAATTAAAAAATACTTTAAAATTGGATAATTGATCACTCCTTCTCCCTATTGTAAATAACTCTTCTTTTAAACCTTCCGTGTTAGATAAAGGTTTTGCACAATGGAAATCCCATGGAATTAAAAAGATGGGACACCTTTACCGAAAAGGTATTTTTCTTTCATTTCAGGAGCTACAACAGAATTATGGATTACACCCAAATAATTTTTTTAGATATTTGCAACTTAGAAATTATGTAAAATCACATACACAAGAATATAGAATTAGGGATCCAGAAATCCTTGATGAATGTTTGAATAAACATCCTAATACAGATACATTAATATCCCACATCTATAATATCCTTTTAGATATTGCGATCCCGTCGATGCAATTACACAGACATGCATGGGAAAATGAATTGGCTCAACCCATAATGAAAGATATATGGGATGAAAGTTTATAACATATACATCAATGCTCGTTAAATGCCAGACACTCTTTAATACAATTCAAAGTACTACATAGATTGCAATACTCTAAAACAAAATTAAACAGCATTTTCCGATCTGTGATAAATGTCAATGCTTAGAAGCTAATACCTCATACCTTTGTAAACAGCATAAAAATGTTAACATTTTGGACTGATAATTTTAAAATTATTTCTGAAGATGTTAATATTCAATTGGATCCTGATCCAAAACTAATAATATTAGGATTACCAGAACAAAGTATAAAACTTACAATAAATCAAAGACATTTTCTTGATTATAGTATAATAATTGGGAAAAATTTTGGAAAAATCCAACAACCCCCACAATTAAAATGTGGATTACGGAAATGTCTGAGACCTTACACTTGGAAAAAATTAGACTTGTCTTAATTGACAAATCAGAACTATTTGCTAGAATATGGTCTCCATTTATTGATTTTCTAAAAGGGTAAATTGGGTCAACATGGGAGCTGGACTGAAACTTGAATCCAGGACTGGATGAATAATTACACTTTACAATCTACAGACCTATCTCCAAAATGGTGTTATTGGTAATCTCCTTTGGGTTTTTGCCCTCCCCTATCTATTAGTTTATAGATTCCCACTTTTTTCTCTTATTTCTCTCATCTCTTGCTCTATCTTTCAAAAAAATTGTTATAAAAAAATAGAAGCATTGCATATATGTAATTGGTAAGCAAATTGTGTTTTGGTTATTATATGTATATGCTTCTAATAAAAATATTTTTAAAAAAATGAAAATTCAATATGCATCAAATAATTCTATCTTTCAGTTCTTCTAATAACAGATGTAATTATTTTTGGAGAGAGATTTGATTCTGTAAATGTTTATCAAAAGATTTGCCCCACATTCAGTAGGTTCTATCTGCAAGCTATCCCTGGGTAACAGACAAGTTCTGTTTTTATATTGTGTAGGAAGGAACAGCAGACACTGGTTTAAGCCAAAGATATACATGAAAAGCTGGAGTAACTCAGTGGGTCAGAAGGGTCTCGACCTAAAACGTCACCTATTCCCTTCCTCCAGAGATGCTGTTTAACCTGCCGAGTTACTCCAGATTTTTGTGTCTATCTTCCGCTTTTATAGATACCCTTAAGTTGATTAAATCCATAACGACACATAAATCACTCCATATGGTATTCATGCCTCCACAGCATTGGAATGAATGGAATCAAAAAGACACAAGACTTATAAGAGAGAACAAGTATTAAAAGTAGGGAGAACGTGCATACAAGTAGTACCTTCCATAGGAACAAGCAAGTGCACACACGTCTGACATCTAAATTTTATAATTTAAAATATTATGGGCGCTTGTTTTTGTGCTGAACTGCCCCATATGTCACGCATTTGCAACCTGTATTTAATTCAATTCCCCACCTGAGAACAAAAATTGCTTCCTCTTTATTCAATGTTGGAAGCACATTCGACAGTCCTGGAGTCTGAGAAATTGTGACATATATCAAAACTACATGAAACAATGCTTTACAGATTTATTTTTAAAGAGCACAGTAGCACAATCCATCTTCTATACTCATACCAAGGTGTTTTCTTTTTGCAAAGAGGACAATTGTTTCTTCTTAAAGATACTAGATCATTATCAGGGATGAAAACATTCTGTACAAATGGCATAAGATCTCCATAGAGTAGCCAACATAAATACAAGATTGAAACTTTCCATTTCCTTAAGCACATATTTTAAGTGACAATAGACAATAGGTGCATGATATGGCCATTCGGCCCTTCAAGCCTGCATGCCATTCACTGTGATCGTCCACAATCAGTACCCTGTTCCTGCCTTCTCCCCTTATCCCTTGACCCTGCTATCTTTAAGAGCTCTATCTAACTCTCTTTTGAAAGCATCCAGAAAATTGGTCTCCACGGCCGTCTGAGGCAGAGAATTCCACAGATTCACAACTCTTGCGTGAAAAAGGTTTTCCTTATCTCTGTTCAAAATGGCCAACCCCTTATTCTTAAACTGTGGCCACTGGTTCGGGGCTCCCCCAACATCGGGAACAAGTTTCCTGCCTCTAGCGTGTCCAATCCCTTAATAATCTTATGTGTTTCAATAAGATTCCCTCTCATCCTTCTAAATTCCAATGTATACAACCCCAACCGCTCCATTCTCTGAGCATACGACAGTCCCGCCATCTCGGGAATTAACCTTGTGAACCTATGCAGCACTCACTCAATAGCAAGAATGTCCTTTCTCAAATTTGGAGACCAAAACTACACACAATGCTCCAGGTGTCGCAACTGCAGAATTACCTCTTTCCTCCCATACTCAAGTCCTCTTGTTATGAAGGCCAACATGCCATTAGCTTTCTTCACACCCTGCTGCACCTGCATGCACTTTCAGTGACTGATGAACAAGAACACCCAGATATCGTATTTCCCATTTTCCTAACTTGACACTATTCAGGTAATCCTCGTAGCATCCTCCTCACAGTTCACACTGCCACCCAGCTTTGTGTCACCTGCAAATTTGCCAATGTTACATTTGATCACTTCACTTAAATCATTAATGTATATAGCTGCGCTCCCAGCACCGAGCACTGTGGACCCCACTAGTCACTGCACTAGTCAAGTGGAAACAAGCTTGGTGAGTTCAACATTGTGCTGATTATGTAGATAAATATTACTAGATTTTTATTTGTGCTCCAATAACAGGGATGCCCTGTAATTCTACCCTCTGGACATTATGTTCTTTACACAGTATATTCAAGGCTTCTGGCCTGTGGTCTCTCCACATGTGTTCATATGAAACAGTATATTAAGGATCACCGGTGGTTGTTCTGTACTGCTCTGTATGCATGTCCAGAATAAATCCAGGTGCACTTTCCCTCTGGAAATACAAGCTGGTTTTCATATGGCCTGTGCTTTTGGAAGCTATTAGACCAAGTGGTACCCGTTGGGTCCCTGTCACAAAGGAGGGCTGGTCCCCGAATGCAATATTCCACCACTCGCCCATAGCCCCCAACTGCGCAGGCCCAGCTGACGGGTTCCCGTTTTGACGCCAGACATTCCCAGTGTGATGTGAGTCACGGCAACCTTCTCCAAGTGCACCTCGCCATCACTCTACCTACCGTATATCCTCCACCATTCTCCCTCATCCCCGGCACTCCCCCCCCCCCTCCTCTTCACCCTCCCTCTTCTTTCACCCTCTCCTCCTCCCCTCCCCCACTACCTCTTTCATCTCTCCCTTCCTTCTTCTTTCCCCTGCCCTCAGTCACTCCCTCCTTCCATAACCACTCTCCTCTCCCTAACCCCCTTGATGTCATTGTGAGGTGGAATCTGCTGTGTTTTTTAAACCAGAGGTTTTTTTTCGGGTAAATGAGATCCCATTGTGATGTAATGGTGGTACGCAGCTGTGTTTTTTAAAATGGAGGTATTTTTAATATAAATGAGATCCCATTGTAATGTCATTGTGGAGTGGAACACTGCTGATGAGCAGTTTATTTAAATGAGATCCCATTGTGATGTCATGCACTTCTAACGGCCAGTGCAGATGGAAGAGATTTTTGTCAAAGTGGTTTTTGTAAAGTTTAAAATGTGAATAACTTATAAAATATACCCTCAATCTGAACGACACTTGATACAACACACAGGACAATGTTGAGTAAGGTGGGCCAAAAATCTCAGTGCTATCGTGTACCGTTGGGGCAAAATTTCTGGAGCACACTCATCACAGACACACACACAGACATAGAAACAAACAGGATGAGAGTTTTAGTAATATATACTAGACTAAGTGAGACCCATTGGGTCCCATGTTCACACGGGAGGGCTGGTCCCCCGATGCGATATTCCACCTCTCCACCAATTCCAATATTGGTGGCCTGTGGGTGGCTTTCTGGAGTACTAGTATGGGTGTTGTGGGCTGAAGGGACTGATTTCCAGAGGACTAGTATGGACATTGTGGTCCAAATGGATTCTTGGGGTGGCAGCTCCATCACTCAAGCCTGATGTGCTGGCAGCTCACTCACGGCTGGTGGGCTGGCAGTTGACTCATGGCTATTCCCTGAAATTCCATTTCAAGCACGGTGCAGGGCCACCAAATTCAAATGCAGTTTCCTACCATTTCAAGCAGGGTGAAAGGCCACCAAATTCATGTGCAGTTTCCTACCACTTCAAGCAGGGTGCAAGGCCACCAAATTCATGTGCAGTTTCATGCCACTTCAAGCAGGGTGCAAGGCCACCAAATGCATGCAGTTTCATGCCATTTCAAGCAGGGTGCAAGGCCATTGAATTCAAGTGCAGTTTCATACCACTTCAAGGAGGGTGCAAGGCCACCAAATTCAAGTGCAGTTTCATGCCATTTCAAGCAGGGTGCAAGGCCACCAAATGCATGCAATTTCATGCCATTTCAAGCAGGGTGCAAGGTCACCGAATTCAAGTGCAGTTTCATGCCATTTCAAGCAGGGTGGAAGGCCATCAAATTCAAGTGCAGTTTCACACCACTTCAAGCAGGGTGCAAGACCACCAAATTCATGTGCAGTTTCATGCCACTTCAAGCAGAGTGCAAGACAACCAATTTCAAGTGCAGTTTCATACCATTTCAAGCAGGGTGCAAGGCCACCAAATTCAAGTGCAGTTTCCGACCACATCAAGCAGGGTGCAAGGCCACCAAATTCAAATGCAGTTTCATACCATTTCACGCAGGGTGAAACCACCATAAAACCACACAAAACACCACATAAACACCACTCACAATTCAGTAGACATTCAGTGTGTTCAGTTGATTCACAGCTCAGACAGAGTCGTTACCTCTCCCTCCCCCATCTTGCAGAGACTGAGCCACACCCACACTTCAGAGTTTTATAATCCCTCCCTCCTCCCACCCGGAAGGGGCGTGGCCTTCACGGCATGATTGACAGGAGAGATATTCTCAATATTTTTTAAACACAAATAACACTTTTATTTATCATTGATGGGAAGAATCCTCTGCACCTGATGAGCGGAGGGGGTCTGAGTAAGATGGGCAAAAATCACAGCTGTAAGTGGTAGCATTTTATCTAAAATCAATATAAAATGCAAACAGGAAGTTGTCAAGCTACCACCACCAACAGCCATTTGCAGTGCTTCACTTCAAACCAACCACCACCAACAGCCATTTGCAGTGCTTCACTTCAAACCAACCACCACCAACAGCCATTTGCAGTGCTTCACTTCAAACCAACCACCAACAACAGCCATTTGCAGTGCTCCACTTCAAACCAACCACCACCAACAGCCATTTGCAGTGTTTTACACCAACAGCCATTTGCAGTGCTTCACTTCAAACCAACCACCACCAACAGCCATTTGCAGTGCTTCACTTCAAACCAACCACCACCAACAGCCATTTGCAGTGCTTCACTTCAAACCAACCACCACCAACAGCCATTTGCAGTGCTTCACTTCAAACCAACCACCACCAACAGCCATTTGCAGTGCTTCACTTCAAACCAAACACCCACCAACAGCCCTTTGCAGTGTTTTACACCAACAGCCATTTGCAGTGTTTTACACCAACAGCCATTTGCAGTGCTTCACTTCAAACCAACCACCACCAATAGCCATTTGCAGTGCTTCACTTTCAAACCAACCACCACCAACAGCCATTTGCAGTGCTTCACTTCAAACCAACCACCACCAACAGCCATTTGCAGTGCTTCACTTCAAACCAACCACCACCAACAGCCATTTGCAGTGCTTCACTTCAAACCAAACACCACCAACAGCCATTTGCAGTGTTTTACACCAACAGCCATTTGCAGTGTTTTACACCAACAGCCATTTGCAGTGCTTCACTTCAAACCAACCACCACCGATACCCATTTGCAGTGCTTCACTTCAAACCAACCACCACCAACAGCCAATTACTGTGCTTCACTTCAAACCAACCACCGCCAACAGCCATTTGCTGTGCTTCACTTCAAACCAACTATATTTTCCTTTTCAAACCACATTAAGGGCACTCACAGTTTAGTAGACATGTGGTCAGTGTTATCACAGCTCAGACTGAGAGACGTGACCCTCTTGCTCCCCCATCTTGCTGAGACTGAGGCACTCAACACCTCCGGGTTTTATAATCCCTTCGGAATGGGCTTGGCCTTCAGGAGAGGGAATATCGATGGGAAAAATCCTCGTCCTGCACAGTCGAGGGGGACTCTGAGTAAGATGGCCAAAAATCACAGCCCTAAGTGGCAGCGTTTTTTCTAAAATCTATATACAGAACAACAGTAAGTGGTCAAGATCAGACTATTTTATGATGAATAATACCCTGACAATATTGATTGATATGAGCAATTTCTGATTTATACCTATAGTAGATGTTTGCCAGGTTAAGTCATACCAAAATGGTCTGGGCATTCACAGGCACTAGTCATGTTCATATGTCTGTAAATTTACTGACATTTTGGTTGTACTAAATGAGGTCATTTTCTCATTGTACACAGTTCCATGCACACCTTCAAGTTATTGGATCTCAAAGTTTTATATTTTGACCATTATGGGAGCAATCTCAGCTGAATTAGAAGCAGATAGCATCTATGGTAAGAAGGAATGTGTGACATATTGGGTCAATATCGGTTTGAGACCCAAAAAGTTGTCACTTTCTCAGAGCTAACAAAATGATCTATTCTTGGGACATCATCTCCTTTGATGTCTCATTTGCACACCTGATCCTTCCATATCTCTATGTCTCCTACTCCCCTGACTCTGAAGAAGGGTCTCGACCCATTCCTTCTCTCCGGAGATGCTACCTGTACCGTTGAGTTACTCCAGCATTTTGTGTTTATCTCAGGTATAAACCATCATCTGCAGTTCCTTCCTGCAATAATAATAAACTATCCTGATGGGACCTCTCAGAATGTACTGCTGACATCACAACTGCCTTCCAGAGTGTCCAGAAAGAGTGGTAGAAGCAATGTGGAATGTCTTTCTTTCTACAAAACTGCTGATACACATTCCATGAGTGGCCGTAGAGATGAAACATCTGCAGTATTTTATTACTAGAGGTGTCGTGGGTCAATAACTGGCCACTCATTGACACAAGAACGAGGGAGGGAAAGAGGCAAAGACATGCTTAATTGTGAAGAGACTGTTGGCAGAGACTCTTCACAGACCCCCCTCCCCCCTCCCACCCGCACCCCCTGGCCCTCTCTGATGAACAGTGTCTTTGCAGCCTCACGTGTTCCTAGGCTGACTTCACACAATCCAACCCCCCTTCTATTGACTCAATTTATACCTCACGCTGCCTCGGCAAGGCCAGCAGCATAATCAAGGACAAGTCGCACCCTGGCCACTCCCTCTTCAGAGATGCCAACCCTAAATTTAGTTCACAGTAACATTCAACCCATTTGTCAGTAACAAATGGGGGTAAATGCATTTCTCTCAGTAACATGTTGCGGCACCAGAAATATGCATGGCAACGACCCAAATCTGCAACGCGCGTTGAATCCAACCTTCCTTTTTTCAACTAGTACTATATACAAACTCATTAAACGCACATAAACATCCTTTAGTATACACAGTATCACTTAAAAGATGTACTTATATATATTTTGATGAATCTTGAATGCTTTTAGCCTTCAGGCACAGCTAACAATACTTTTCATACTTTCAGTTTCCTTCTCACCTGACTCTAGTCTGAAAAGGGGTCTCGACCCAAAGCATCACCTATTCATTTTCTCCAAGATGCTGCCTGCCCCACTGAGTTACTCCGGCATTTTGTGTCTATCTTCAGTGTAAACCAGCATCTGCAATTCCTTCCTGCACACACTATGTACATAGGTGTATACAATGAATGTTTTGTTGCTTAGTATGTGTATTACAGAGTACTGTGCTTACATATGTTGCACTGCTGCAAGTAAGTTTCATTGTTCCATTTCAGGACACATAAGTTCATAAGATATAGGAGCAGTGAGGCCATTCAGCCCATCAAGTCTATTCCGTCATTCAATAGTAGCTGATCTATCTTTCCCTCTGGACCCCATTCTCCTGCCTTCTCATAACCGTTGACATCCAAGCAAGAATCTGTCACTCTCCACCTTAAAAATACCCATTGACTTGGCCTCCGCAGCCTTCTGTGGTAATGGTTCCCCCCTCGGACTAAATAAATTCCTCCTCATCTCCCCCCTAAAAGGTACGTGACAAAGGTAAAGCGTTGTGTAAATGTCTGAAGAAGGGTCTCGACCCGAAACGCCGCCTATCTCCTTGGCTCCTTCGATGCTGCTGCACCCGCTGAGTTTCTCCAAGCCTTTTGTGTACCCCCAAAGGTAAAACATTGTTGACTCTTGGAGTGGTTTGAAGGAGGTGCCGAGCTGGGCTCCACTTACCTTCATGAAGGGAGCTGCCGTAGGACGAGGCGCTGGCGCTGGCCCTGCTGCTGCTCTTTAACATGGTGAGGACCTGCTCCTGGACCCTCATGCTCTTCTGCTGGCTGCCCTGCCGGTGCTCGCTGCGCTGGTCCAGCTGTCGGTCGGACGGGACGGCCTGGGTGGAGACCGGGGCGTCCGACGGCAAGGCGGACTTGAGAAAGTGAACGTCCTGCATCGCTGCGTTCATTCTCGCTGGCTCTTTCCCCTCCCGAGGAAAGTGTGTCAAAGGTGCGCTGGTGTTCGCCCGACCTGGACAACGATGAAGTCCCTCTCCCTCCCTCCTCCGCCGGTGGCTATGATCAAAGATCCTACAGCGATCTTTGCCTGTGATCTCCCTGACGCCTTTCCGCGGTGGGGCTGGGCCCGAGGGAGGAGACTGGTGCCCTGCCCCGTCGCTGCCTGCCTGCTACAACGTGGAGCTCCATCTTCCCAGGTGAGTGAGTTCCCAGGTTGCGCGTGTCCAACCGCCGTTCGTTCCCGTTCCCGCCCTTCCCGCTGCACGTGTCCAACCGCCGCTCATTCCCGCTGCACGTGTCCAACCGTCGCTCGTTCCCGCTCCCGCCCTTCCCGCTGCACGTGTCCGACCGCCGCTCGTTCCCGCCCTTCCCGCTGCACGTCCAACCGCCGCTCATTCCCGCTGCACGTGTCCAACCACCGCTCATTCCCGCTGCACGTGTCCAACCGCCGCTCATTCCCGCTCCCCGCCCTTCCCGCTGCAACGTGTCCAACCGCCGCTCGTTCCCGCTCCCGCCCCCGCCCCCGCCCTTCCCGTTTATTTTTTTGATTCTTTTTCGTTCCCGCCCTTCTCCGTAACGACAGGTCAGCCTGCCGGAACGCCGTAATTAGGTTGTTTCGCCGGGACGAAATACGGCGAATCCGGGGACAGTTGGTAACCCTGCCTCTTCTCCCCAACCCTTTCAGGCAAGAGGTATGTAGAAGTGTGAAAAAGCACACCACCAGATTCAGGGACAGGATCTTCCCAGCTTAATCAGACAATTGAACCAGCTTACCACAACCAGAGAGCAGTGTTGAACTACTATTGACCTCTGATATCCCTCTGATAAACCGGAGAACCTGGAGAAAATCCACGCAATCACAAACCATACAGATAGCATCCGTAGTCAGGATTAAACCCAGGTCTCTGGCGGTGTAAGGCCGCAATTCCACTGCTGCATCTCAGGGTCACCCAAATCCCAATGGATCTTGCCAAGAAGCCACACATGGTCTCAATCGTGTCTCACTGCAGCATCAGAGAGGTCACCAGACATTGCATTTCATCTGCGTTGATTTCAGTAACAGGAGAACTCTTTGACATTGGAGTCATGTAACCAAATGTCTTGGATGTTTTTAGGAACAGGAACGTTTTCTGCTCCCCCAATGCACAAGTCATTACACATTATTAGTAAGATTTCCCTTTGGGCAATGCCATGTGTACTTGACTCCTTAATTCTTTGTGAGACTGCACTGGCAAATATTTTCAGTGGCCAGAACTGGCCTGGGTAGATGCATTCTAGAGGGCAAAGGTCACTCGCTATCTACTCACCTCCTGCTGTGAGCACAGGTTACACTGAGAGCCGTGAAAGTACAAAGTTACAGCGGATAATACCACAGTTGAGATTTTGCTTTGGGGAGGCAGCACGGAAACAGACCCTTCAATCCACTGGGTCCATGCTGACCAACAATCACCCCGTACACTAACACTATCCTGCACAATTTACAATTTTACTGAAGCCAATTAACCTACAAACCTGGTAGACACAAAATGCTGGAGTAACTCAGCGGGACAATTACTCCAGCATTTTATGTCTATCTTCGGTGTAAACCAGCATCTGCAGTTCTTTCCGACACAACCTACAAATCTGTATGTCCTTGGAGTGTGGCAGGAAATCGGAGAACGCGGAGAAAATACACACGGCACCGGCAGCTTTAGAAAGGTGCGTGACGTCATCAGGCGCGCGACTTTACCGATAGTATGTTGATGCAGCATAACCCCCCCCCCCCCCCCCAAACAGAAAATACCAACAGTGAAAAAAGAAGTAGGCCCGCCTGGAGCCTCGGGCTCAAGTCTGACAGCCTCATAGGAAGACATCTTAAGGAGGAAATCCGAGATGGAAGAACTTAAAAATGCTGTTTCTGCAGAAACAAAAACTATTATGGGTGAGCTGAAAAAAATGAAAAAGGAATATAAAGATGATTTAAGGATCCTTAGAGAAGATTTTCAAGTGTTTAAAGAACAAGTGAAAGATGATTTAAGCAGAGAAATTGTACTTACAGTAAAGACTATGCTTGATGAATGGAAAACACAGGCGGATGCAGCTCTGCAGCAACATGTGGATGAGGTAAACCGTAAATTTGAGCTGATGGAGTTGAACATTGATAATAAGCTAGATAATAAGCTAGAACCTATTTTACGGTCACTTGATCAACAACAAGAGACAATAAATGAATTGTCTAATATTGCCAGTACAAGTGTTAAGGCGAATGAGAAACTTCTCTCCGAGAACAAACGTTTATCAGATTTATTACACAAAATAACTGAGAAATGTATTGACTTGGAGGGACGGCAAAGGCGCCAGAACTTACGAATTGTTGGATTGAGTGAAGGTAAAGAGGGAGATCAAGACACTCGAAAATTCGCTGCAAATCTCTTAAAAACTGTTTTGAATCTGGATCAAGAGCCCCTCATGGGTCGGGCACACAGGGCACTGAGACGCCATCCACAGAGGGGCGCGCCACCAAGACAATTGATTGTGAAAGTGGTTTATGATCACGTTTTGGAGAATATGATGAAGATAATAATTCATAAGAGAAACCTCATCTATGATGGAGATAAGATTAGCATATTCAGAGACTACCCTGCGGAAGTCGCCAAGAGAAGAGCTCTATTTACAGAAACAAGAGGCATTCTTAAGAAGATAGATGGTCTGAGATATGGTCTGATGTATCCTACAAAGCTAAGAGCAACCTATGATAACAAAGAGTATCACTTCATCAAGCACTTGAATTCGCACGGAACATCGAGAAGAAGGAGGAAGAGGTAGAACAGGGAGAAGCAGACGCGGATGAAGAACTGTGCATTTGAACTGTATCTAATATTTACCTGATGGTATTGAATATCCATAGAGAAGGAGGAAGAATAATGGACTCTTAAATACACTAAAAAACTAACATATAGTAGGAATAGTTTAGTATTAACTATCACTTAAAATTGCATGCTATCCCACCCAAAACAGTTATGACATTATTAAAAATTCAAATAAGTGTTCATAATCTATAATCATTAAAATTTAGCACCCCACCCCTATATAAATAGCTCTTAAGGCAATTAAAACATTTCCATTAAGGAAAGTCTGGAGTTGGAACGATTAATATATTTTTTTAATAACGGAAGTCATTAGGTTAATAACCATACTAGTGTGGCTAACACTAACTACACTTAAAATAGCTGTAGTTACCCTTTACCCTTCGCACATTACTAACTCTACTAACATCTATTATTCCTATTTTTATTTTATTTTTGTTTTACATAAAGTATTATATTACATTTTAGTTATGAATGGTATTATGAATTTTGTTTGAAAAGATATGTATGTAAGATAAAGTTACATGTATTAAAACGCATCGATCTGAAACATGGGTATGAGGTTGGGATAGACGTGCTGAGACATCTACTCCATTATAATCCACCTTAACATCAAAATGCAAGACATTAACATGAAAACTGGGGGTGATGGAATCACCTTCTGCAGTTGGAATGTAAAAGGGATTAATGAACCAATTAAAAGAGGTAAGGTTTTAGCTCATTTAAATAGACTTAAAACGGATGTAATCTTTCTTCAAGAGACACACCTCAAAAAGGATGCTCAATATAGACTTAACAGCAAAATGGATTTCTAAAGTGTATTATTCTTCATTTACGCAAAAGTCTAGAGGGGTTGCAATTCTTATACGTAAAGGTATACCATTTAAACATACCTCAATAATACGGGTGAATTATATTCAAAGAAAGTTGTTCTTATGAATGTATATGGACCTAATTTCGATAATCCGTTGTTTTTTAAGAAAATATTTCATACTATTCCGGTATCTACACAACATAATCTAATAATTGGGGGGGATTTAAACAGTACTTTAGATAATTATCTAGATAGATCATCTACAAAAAGAAAAGTTACATCTAAATCAAGCAAATTTATAAATTCCTTAATTAATACTGCAAATGTTAAGGATGTTTGGATAATTGATAACCCTTCTGGTCTACTCATTTTACTCACCTGTATTCGGAACCTATTCAAGGATAGATTATTTTTTAATAGACTCAAAATTAATTCCATTTACGTATAACTCAAAATATCATAATATTATTATTTTGGATCACGCTCCATTAACATTTAAGATAAAATTAAACGGTATAACTAATAAACAATCTCAATGGAGACTCAACCCTCAAATTTTAAAGGAAAAGGCTTGTTATGATTATCTGGTAAAACAGATTAAATTGTTTTTTGAGACTAATGACAAACCCGGAATTTCAGCGTCACTTCTTTGGGACACATTTAAAGCCTTTATGCGTGGTGCTATAATATCTGCACAAGCATACCTTAATAAGGAAAACTGAAAGATGCAACAAACTTTAGAAAAATGGAATAAAGCAATTAGATATTGCAATATCTCCATCTAAGGTGATACATAATAAAATTGCAATATTAAAATATAAGCTAAAGAAAATATACTCAAATCATGTTATAAAACATTTTCAACAGACTAATCAAGTACATTTTGAATTTGGTGACAAACCACAAAAATTATTGTCACGGCAGCTTAGAAAATCAGATGAGGAAAAAAATGATATATAAAATCAGATCAAAACAAGGTGAAATATTAATTTTGCCAAAAGATATTTATGACAGATTTCTGCATTACTATCAAAAACTTTATTTAACCAAACTGATGGGGCAATCGGATGGAATGGAAGCATTCTTACATGGATGTCATATCAAAGGTTTAGATCAGGAAGGCAAAGACTTGTTAGATGCTGAAATATCAGTAAAAGACATTGAGGTATCAATCAGATCGTTGAAAAATGGAAAAGCCGCTGGCCCTGACGGCCTAAGTGCTGAATTTTATAAGTAGTTTCACGACTTGATTTCCCCACGTTTACAAGCGATATATAAATATGCTTTCGAACAAGGAAAGTTACCAGAAACTCTAAATGAGTCTACAATCATACTCATTCCTAAAGTAGACAAGGATCTGGAAGATCCTGGATCATATAGAGCAATTGCTCTTCTAAATACTGATCAAAAAATATTAACTAAAATTTTATCCCAAAGGTTAAGTTTAGTGATTAATAAACTAATACATCATGATCAAACAGGCTTTATTCCCAAACGCTACTCCACTTATAACTAGAGACGACTATTCAATATCATATATTCAAAAAGAGTTAATGATGTTGAATTAACTGTCATTTCACTAGATGCGGAAAAAGCATTCGACCAGGTTGAATGGCCTTACTTATTTAAGATAATGCAGAAATTTCAACTGGGCGATAGATTTTGTAAATGGGTTAAAATTTTGTACTCCAACCCTACAGCAAAAATACTAACAAACCAAATGTTATCAGCTAAATTTAATCTTTCTAGGGGTTGTAGACAAGGATGCCCGTTATCACCTTTATTATTTGCTCTTGCAATCGAGCCATTAGCCGAAAGGATTAGATCAGATCCAGAAATATATGGATACAATACTAATACCACAACGAATAAAATATCTTTATATGCAGACGATGTTTTAATATATATCACAAAACCGGAGATCAGTATCAGGCTGGTAAAAATGGACCAGGAACCAGCTTGGCTAAAGATGGAAATGGAAGTCTGTTTACCAGTTGATATAAGTTCGATTCATCTTGTTCCAAGTGAAGTACAAAAAAAAACTTACGGGGATAACCCTATAATTTATAGCAATATACGTACTTGGAAACAAACAGTTAAGACTTTACATCTGGATAATATGTCACTCTGTTTACCAATTATGAATAATCCTTTATTTAAACCTTCTATATTGGATAAGGGGTTTAGACACTGGAAAAATTTAGGAATTATAAGGATAGAACACCTTTACAGGAAAGGAAAATTTCTATCATTTCAAGAATTAAAAGATATCTATGGATTACACCCAAATAACTTGTTTAGGTATTTACAAATTAGAGACTATATCAAGTCAAACATGCAAGACTATAAGAATAGAGAGCCAGGATTATTGGATGAGTGGCTTAACAAGCACCCAAATACAGAAACATTAATAACGTGCATATATAATACTCTTTTGGATAGGGAAGTCCCAACAAAAGAATCATACCGACAGATATGGGAAAATGAAATAGGTCTATCTATAAAGAAAGACACTTGGGAAGAAAGTTTACAACGTATACTCCGATGCTCATTAAATGCCAGACATACTTTGGTACAAGTAATACATAGATTACACTACTCAAAAACAAAATTAAATATAATTTTTCCTAACATTTCTTCTATTTGCGATAAATGTCAGAATTTAGAAGCCAACTTAACGCATAGTTTTGTAACATGCATAAAACTTAATAGTTATTGGGCTGATATTTTTGGAATCATCTCTGAGGTTCTTAAAACTAAATTGGACCCTGATCTAAAGCTAATAATATTAGGAGTCTCTGACTCAAGCTTAATATTAACAGTAAGTCAAATAAATTTTCTTGATTACTGTTTGATAATTGGAAAAAAATTAATATTAAAATTCTGGAAGGGAACATTATCTCCCACAATCAAAATGTGGACTGTGGAAATGTCGGAGACGTTGCATTTGGAGAGAATTATGTTTGTGCTAATGGACAAATATGAACTTTTTGAACAAATATGGTCTCCATTCATTGATTACTTAAAGGGGTAGCTGAGCTCAGCACCGTAACTCAATAAGTACCCTGGTGTAGGATTAGATGAAAAAAGTATTGGGATCTGTATACATGTCTCAATAGATATTGTTATATTAAACTGTTCCATTCAATGTAAAGATTCCTTTATTTAATTTTTAATCATATAATAATTGTTTTTATATATTTTTTAATTTTTCTTGTTTATCTTTTCTTTTTTACTTTTTTTTTATTATATAATCATTATTAATCACGTCTTGATTATATCTTTTTTATTTTTTATTTTTTTATTATATAATCATTATTATTTAATCACATCTTGATTATTGATTTATACTTCTACTTTTTTTTTCACTCCCTTACCTTCCCAAAAAAAATCAAAAACAGTAGCATATATAAATGATCCCGTAATATCTGTACAACGTTTGTGATAAGTCTGATTTGTATTTGAAGTGCTGTTGTATCTTAGATAATATGCAATGCTTCTAATAAGAATATTAAACAAAAAAAAAATACACACGTTCACGGGTAGAACGTACAAGCTCTGTACAAACAGCATCTACAGACAGGGTCGAACCCAGGTCTCTGGCACAGTAAGGCAGCAGCTCTACCGCTACGCCACAGTGCCGTTCCCAATGTGCAAGCAATTGTGTTGTGTGCATTGCCTTCATACATATCCCGTGTCTTCTGAAGTAGGGAATTCATGCCCAGTGTGGAGAAAGATTTTACTGAAGACTTATTGATTGATTGATTTACTGAAAGGTATAGCATGGGAACAGGTCCTTCCACCGCGAGTCCATGCCAACCATCGATCACCCATTCACACTGGTTCCTATGTTATCCCACTTTCGCATCCACTCTATACACACTGGAGACAATTTTGCAGAGACCAATGAACCTACAAACCCATTAATGAGCTGCTGGGGGAAACCAGAGCACCTGGAGGAAATCCACGCAATTACAGGGCAAACGTGCTACTTCCACACATGCAGCACCAGACCTCAGGATCAAACCTGGGTCTCGGGCACTGTGAGGCTGCGGCTCTATCACTGCACCATGAGCTGCCCTCATCTTGAAAGGACATAATTAGGATCCATCTCCAAGCACCAGATTATTTTTCATACCTGCCCCACTGAGCAGGCCTTTGATTTTCTTTTCCGGGAATCAATTGTAGTTACTGGAAGAACTGTGGTGGGGAATCCTCTCCACTTATGTGATCTGACATGAAATAGACACTCTACTGAAAATGCTTGTATGGTTCAATGGTGCTTTCGTGTCACAGGTGCTAATACACAGTGACATTATTTTCTTTCAAACAGTCCAGTAGAGAGTGTTTCCATACCTAAGCACATCCCGATTACCAAAGTGTACAGAAATAGTCCACTGAACCCATAGGCAAGAAGCTTCATGTATTGGTGCCATTTTCAAAGTTCAGTGTGTGCTCTTGTTCTTATGAGCAGTGCCCATTCCAGGCAAGCACCAGGCTGCTGCAGGCCTCCAACCTTCGCCTTTCTTGGGCATGTGGATCAACCTCCGAACCAACGTCCCTCCCCTTGACCGTCCGCGTTTGTGCCCTGGGTTCGCTTCCTGCAGTCGACCTTGGCAGCAGTAAGTCATTCCTCAGTTCCATCTCCTACTGGCTTTGCTCCTCACCTGTCACGCCCGTCATTATTGCCGGCTCTCAGCCTCTGGTCTCCGGGGAAGAGCAGGGCCTGGTTGGCGGCTTCCCCCCTATTGACCGCGGCTGTGGGGGATGAGCAGGGGCCAGCTCCTGCCAACAGGCCACAGCCTGCTAGGAACCTCTGCTGCCACACTTGTTTTCTCTCCTCTCCCTCTCTGTAAAGGTCAAAAGCTTTATGACACAATATAGAAAAGTTACAAAGAAATAAAAATGCTTTCAAGCAGAAAGGTGTTGAACATAAGGTGAACAGCTAAAGTTAGAAATCCCCAAGGTAAGGGAGAAAAGTTCACAGACCTGCTTCTAGTTTACCCAGTCTTCTGCCAAGAACAACTCATTGATGGTGGAGGCCGGCCAAAGGCTAAAGCATTAATTGTAATTTTTAGCCCGAGGAGTCAAGTCAATGATCATCTTGGTCGCCTTCCTAGGTCTCCAGTGTCACAAGCACCAGCTTGTAGCGGCCTGCACGAGGTCAGGAAAAGGCCAGACGCCAGGCAGGTTTAAACAGTAGTCTTTCAATCCCTACAGCGAGAGCACACCACACACACTGAGAGCACACACCCAGGGAGGTCTGGAAACCCCGTGGCAGACCAACGCCCCAGTCCCTCAATCGGCGAGGGGGATGATCCAAGGAGTGGCCTACTCCCCATGGGCCGCCACAGGACCCCCCACCCCCCCAAGTACCCGAGGTATGAAACGGACAGGAGGGAAACAGGCAACTGACTAACAGGTGCAGAGGACGGAGTAGCCAGAGAAGGAGGTATCCTAGACAGAGGGCGCCCTCCCTTACGGGGCCGCGCTACCAGCACTGGCTGATCAATATCAATATGTGCTGGCTTCAGCCGTGCAACCAAAACAGTCCCATGCCGTACCCCCATGTCCAGGACGAAAGTGGACGAGCCATGTTCCAGGACCCGGAAGGGACCCTTGTACGGGTGCTGGAGAGGTGTCCGATGCACATCCCTTCGCAGGAAGATGAACTGGCAGTCCTCCAGAGCAGAGGGTACGTGCGGACAGAAGGACCCATGACGAGACGTGGGCACCGGCACCAGCTTGCCCACCATCTGCCGAAGACGTTGCAGAGCGTCCGAAGGCTGCGTCACCTGGCCCCATACACCAACTCGGAGGAGGAGGAGGCCAAGTCCTCTTTCGGTGCAGTGCGAATCCCCAGCAAAAGCCACGGTAGAGCGTCCACCCAGCCTAGATCATTGAGCCGTGCCTTCAGGGCATCCTTGAGTTGACGGTGAAACCGCTCCTCCAGGCCATTTGCCTGCCGATGATACGCCATTGTGTGATGTAGACGAACACCCAGGAGGCGTGCCATGGCCAACCACAGTTCCGACGTGAACGGAGGCCCCCGGTCGGATGTTATGTCCAGTGGCACCCCGAACTGGGCGATCCAATGCACTACCAAGGCTCGAGCACACGTGGCCGTTGAAGAATCTGGTAGCGGAATGGCTTCAGGCCACCGCGTGATGCCGTCCACGACGGTGAATAGATTGATCATGCCCTGCGACGGCAGCAGCCGCCCCACAATGTCCACGTGAATGTGGTCGAACCGCTGCTGAGGGATGGTGAACTCCTGCTACGGCGCTCGCACGTGTCGTTGCACCTTGGCGGTCTGGCACGGGATGCAAGTGTGCGCCCAATGTCCAACCTCCTTCTGCAGCCCGTGCCACATGAAGCGGGAGGCTACCAGGGCCATTGTCGCCCTGATGGAGGGATGCGCAAGCCCATGGAGCACCTCAAAAAACCCTGCACCACCAGGCGATGGGGACGATGGGTCGCGGAACTCGAGTGGAGACATCGCACAGCAGCGTTGCGCCCCCAGCACCACAGACAACGTCCTCCAACTGCAGGCCCAAAACTGCCGTACAATAGTCAGCCATCTCCTCGTCGACTAGCTGAGCAGCTGCCAGGGCTGAATAATTAATCCCCACAGCGAACCGCGTGGACTGCACGTCTCGATAAGGCGTCGGCCACCCTGTTGAATTTGCCCTCAACGAAACGGATGGAGGTGGTGTACTCGGACACATACGCCAACTGCCTCTGCTGCCGGGCTGACCATGGGTCTGAAACTTTGGCGAACACAAAGGTTAGTTGCTTGTGAACCGTACATGCAATAAAAGGCCTACCCTCCAGGAAGTAGCGGAAATGGCATACGGCGAGATACAGGGCCAGGAGCTCGCGGTCGAAAGCGCTGTAACGGCGCTGAGCACCACTGAGATGCCTGCTGAACAAGGCGAGTGGCCGCCAGCATCCATCAACGAGCTGCTCCAACACTGCCCCAACCGCAACTTCAGAAATGTCCACCGGGGGCAGTCGGGATGTCCTCTCTTGGGTGTACGAGCATCGTGGCCTCAGCCAGTGCCTCCTTAGCCCTCTCGAATGCCGCTGTTCCTTCCATGGACCACTCAGCCTCCCTGCGATGACCAGCAATAAGGTGGAAAAGCGGACACATGACTGTGGCCGCTGCCGGCAGGAAGCGGTGATAAAAGGTGACCATCCCCACCAATTCCTGTTGGCCCCTAACTGTGGTCGGACGGGGCAACCTGCAGACAGCGTCCACCCTGGCCAGCAGAGGCACCACCCCCTGTGGAGTTACGCGGTGGCCGAGGAAGTCGATAGCCGTCACCCCGAAATGGCACTTGGTAGAGTTGATGGACAAACCAAAATCGCAGAGGCGATGACACAGCTGATGGAGATGGATGCAGTGCTCCTGCCGCGAGCGACTGGCCACGAGTATGTCATCCAAGTATATGAAGACGAAGTCCAGGCTGCGGCACACACAGTCCATAAGCTGCTGAAAGGCATGCACAGCGTTTTTCAACCGAAACGGCATCCGTACAAATTCGAATACACCAACTGCCGTTATAATGGCCGTCTTCAGGATATCGTCGGGACGGACCGGAATTTGTTTGTACCCTCACACGAGGTCCACCTTGGAGAATAGCAATGCTCCGGCCAGATGTGCATTGAAGTCCTGAATGTGCGGGACCGGGTACCTGTTGGCAACCGTGCATCATTCAGGCGACGGTAATCCCCACACGGGTGCCAGTCTGTCTGCCTTGGAGAACATGTGGAGTGGTGATGCCCATGGCATGCACAGGCGGGCCGGTAGTAGGGATATGGTGCTCCACCACGTGCTTAGGGGTGGAGGTGCGGAAGTGGGGTTCAAGGATGTCCGTAAAATCTGCCAGGATGCGCGCGAAAGTTGCATGCACGGACAACAGGGGGCCATCAGGGCGTGATACGGGATCACCAATGTGGAGGAAGACCGGCTCCAGCGTGACGGAGTGCATCAAGCACTGCCGCTTGACATCCACGAGCAGTGAATGGGCTCGAAGGAAGTCGGTGCCCAGCAGCGTCTGGAAACATCAGCAATGACGAACTCCCACAAAAAGTGGCTGCAGCCAAAGTTGAGGGAAATGGTGCGAAACCCGTAGGTGCGAATAGCACTCCGGTTCGCCGCGGTTAGGAGGGGATGTCAGCGATGGAGGGAGGGAGAACATTCACTTCCACACCAGTGTCCACGAGGAATCGACCTCCAGTGCGGCGATCGCAGGCGAAGTCGCGATTAATTTTGCCGGCTGCCGAAGGAATCACTGACGACCGGCCCCTGTGTTTCCCGGGAATGAACAGGGTGAGCAACATTGCCTGGCTGCAGCTCCCCAGTGACAGTCGTAATATCACCAACCCCCTCTGCTGGTTTGAACGCCAGCGACCTCTGCTGGCGTTGGATGGAACTGCAGGTGTGCCATGTTGGAAGGACGTGCCTGCAGTGGAATGCCCAATGGCAGCCGGGTTTTGCCGCGGGGGCCGACTGGGAGCAGCGGAGACGCGGTCGATAGCGGCCCTGACCTGCTCTCAGCCTCCAAACGCCGCGGGAAGGACGGTCAGCGCTTCCAGGTCCCGCTGGCGGGACATTCACAGCTCATCGGCCTGCTCGGCCAGCGCCTGCATGTTGTAGCTATGTTACAAAACTTACCTTCAGCGGCGCTACAGTTCTGCCACTGGCCGTGTGCGCGACTTTGGCGCCTTTGAAGGGGGGGGGCAGGGTTAAAATGCGGTGTTTCTCCTACCTGTCCTAAATATATTTTCTCGAAGTGCAAGCTTTTGCTGATGAATTGTTCCGACTGCCGTTCTGTGAAATTTTTTATTTTTTTTAAATCGCCCGACAAGTTCAGCACTGGAGTAATTAAAAAAATCAGTTTCTAAAGCCGTCAACGCCAACAACGGGGATGGATTTTGCGTATGGGACAGGTAAAGGAAAGCCGTTTATTTTATGTATAAAAGTGCTTCTTAAGATGCCTGTAATCCATATTTTACGTTGCGAAACGATGATTTATTCCCCATACGAACAGGCAGTATTTTTCCTGCCGGTATGGGGTTTAAATTCACCACAGCCGCAACGTTCCAATCGATCGCGTTCCACAATATCCCACTCGCAAAATGATTTAAATGGCCATTAATTTATGGGAATTAAACATTAAATTCCTTCCATTTGGCCCATAACTGCATGACAATGAGATTTAAAAATCACTTTCTATTGTGAATTCTTGTGTGAATGTTATTTGAACACAGGCTATTTAAAAACGATAATTTTTTCTTAAGAAATAAATAGATGTTTAGATCTAGTAATTGAATTTTGTAATTAGCTACAATTGGGTAACTAACTAATTATATGATTTAATTTCAGGTCATCCAAGCAAGATTCCTTCATATTTGTTTCTGAATGCTTCAATCTATAATTGAAAATTTCTTTCCGTTCTCTTAACTTTTAAGAAGGTTATGGGCTTTTGACTGTCCTTGATCACAGCTTTTGTGTTAAGTCAATGGAAAAGCAATAGGGAACAAGATGCTAATTTCCAAGTATGAAAATGGCCATAACTTTTTTAATACTGAAGATATGAAAGTGAATTGGGTGTCAAATTAAACTTCTTTTTATGCTTTATCTGATCGGATAAATGCAGACTTGATTTTTTAAATCTCAAAATTTTGGAACACTGTTGTTGAAGGGATCGCTGGCGAGCTACAGGCGGATGTCGGGTGGGAACTGCTGCAGGTAGGTGAATTTGAATAGAAAACAAGGTTCGTGGTCCCCCATTAGGGTGAGCATGTCCTTCAGGAGGGCAGACAGCCAGCGGTCGCCCAGGCCGTCCATTCGGAGAATCCAAGCTGCCCGCTCAGAGTTACCAAGGCCAAACCTCCTGATAAGGAATTTCTTAAGGCCCCTATATTTGGTAGCTACCTGGTGGGCTCTGAGGAAAGGCTTAACTCACCTTACAGTTGCTTGGTCAAGTGTGCTGACCACGTAATAGTATTTTGTTTCATCTGCTGTAATACCTCTCACATCATATTGTGCCTCTGCCTGCTGGAACCAGATGTCAGGCTCTTCGGTCCACAGAGTAAGGAGCTTAAGTGCCACGACGTTGCTATCCATCACAACGTGTGATGAACGTCAGGGTCACCAGTGTAGCAGCCTGGACGAGATCAGGAAAAGGCCAGACGCCAGGCAGGTTTAAACAGTAGTCTTTTAATCCCTGCAGCGAGAGCACACCACATACACACTGAGAGCACACACCCAGGGAGGTCCGGAAACCCCATGGCAGACCAATGCCCCTGTCCCTCAATCGGCAAGGGGGATGATCCAAGGAGTGGCCTACCCCCCAGGGACAGCCACAAGCTCTTGTGCTCCAGCAGTGGCCCAGCTTAGAGCTGCGGTGCTCCGGCGGCGGCGGCGGCCTGGTTTGGAGCTGCAGTGCTCCAGCGGCGGCGGCGGCCCAGCTTAGAGCTGCGGTGCTCCAGCGGCGGCGGCGGCCTGGTTTGGAGCTGCAGTGCTCCAGCGGCGGCAGCGGCCCAGCTTAGAGCTGCGGTGCTCCAGCAGCGGCGGCAGTCTGGCTTAGAGCTGCGGTGCTCCAGAGGCTGCGGCGGTCTGGCTTAGTGCTGCGGTGCTCCAGCGGCGCGGAGGCCTGGATCGCCTCAGCGCAGAGGGAGAACTAGGAGGGATGAAGACAATGACTTAAGACTTTTGCCTTCCACCACAGTGAGGAGGTGCCTGGTGAACTCACTGTGGTGGATGTTGGATATGTGTTTATTGTGTGTTTTTTTTTAATACGTTATGACTGTATGGTAACAATTTCATTCAGACCTTTCGGAAGGAATCTAATCTAATCTAATCTCTTCTTATTAGTTAGTTCACTCCATGTGACATCAAGAAATGGTTGAGAATACTGGCCACATGGGAAGAGACAACCTTCCAGCTGCGGAGATGAAGGCATGTGCAGAACTTGTGCGGTGTCTATATAAACCGCATCAGTATCGCTGCCACATTGCAATCCACCCAACAAACACATTCAGTCAACTCACCAACAACGTGATAGAAGGAGTCAGTCAACACTGCAGTCAAGCGGCACCTACTCACCGCTATCTACTCACCAACAATTAGTCCAGGTTCCAATAAGGCCACTCAGCCCCAGCCTTGGACTAAACATTTACAAAAGAGCCAAATTCCATTGGTATAAAAGCAATATTTGACCAAGAGCGGCCTTCTGGACCTATGGTGAAACTGTAAACTACCAATGTAGATGAATGAGGGAATCTCTCATTGATTGGAATGTATACTGTAGAACTTGGCTGAGAAGGGAGGGATATGGATTACGTGCAGGCGGATACAAGTTGGCCTTGGCATCATGTTTGGCACAGGCATTGCAGGCTGTTCTTGTACTGTACTTTTCTATGTTTTATGTTGTATGTTCTATGATTGGTTTCATACCCAGTTTAAAGTTAAGTGATAGTCAATCATCTCAGCTCCCGGCAACAGTTCCACAGGGCAAGGTTCTTGGCCCAACAGTCCTCAGCTACTTTATCAATGGGTGGCACAGTGACAGCTGGCAGATCTGTTGCTTCCCAGTGCAAGAGACCCAGGTTCAATCCTGATCTCGGGTGTAGTCTGTGTGGACGTTGCAGGTACTCCTTGTAACAGCATGGGTTTCCTCCAGGTGCTCCAATTTCCTCCCACATCCCAAAGATGTGCAGGTTTACAGGTTAATTGGTCTCTGTAAATTGCCCCCAGTGTGTAAGGAGTGGATGTATAAATGGAATAACAGTAAATTTGTGTGAATTGGTGATCAATAGTTGGTGTGGACCTGGTGAGCCGAAGGGCCTGCTGTATCTCGAATGAAATTAAACCCTTCTTCCATCACAAGATCAGAATGGGGATGCCATTGAAGATTTCTCAATGTTTGGTGCCATTATCACAATTTATCATCAGAAAATGCAGCTCTCCGTGGTTTCAGGCAACAAAATCAGTACAATTACTGCATGAACTAAGATGTAGTGAGATGTATTCAAGAGAGAGTTAGATATAGTTCTTAGGACTAACAGAATCAAGGGAAATGGGGAGAAAGCAGGAACGGGGTACTCCACCAGGTGGCGCCAAACAATGGCTGCCTCGCCAACAGTCTGACTCATCTTTTTCCTTCTTTGTTTATTTTAGTTTGTTGTAAAATGTATGTTTTAATGTACCTTTAGTTTTCTTTTATGTAGGGAGTGGTGGGGGTGGTGGTGGAAACTTTTAAAATCTCTTTCCTTGACGTAGATGATTTCTGCATTGTATCTACGTCCGCACTGCGGCCTAATTTCGAGGAGCTGGCGGCCTCTTGCTGGGGATCGACCTCGGGGGCTCCAACAACGGGAGCCGGCAGACATTCTCACCGTGACCGCGTGAGTTTTCCCCAGGTGCTGTGGTTTCCTGCCGCACTCCAAAAACATATGGGTTTGCAGGCTGATTGGTTTCAGTAAACATTGTAAATTATCCCCAGTGTGTAGGATAGTGCTCGTGTACAGAGATGACTGGTCAGCATGGACTTGACGGGCCAAACGGCCTGTTCCACATTGTGTCTCTAAACTAATCTAAACTAAACTAAGTTAATAGCATTTTATTTAACTTTTGTGCAGTTTGGCAAAAAGTACTACAAATATTATGAGTGCAGGCTGTTTGGTCATTGATAACAATTTTACATCCTTAAATCAATCACATGATACATCACTGCACCATGTGAGTTATATTAAAGTTAAGGGTGCACTAAAATTAAGAGGGTCATGGGAGCTTAATAAACATGAGAGACCATGCAAGAAATCTACTTGTGCCGTTATCATGTATGACTTATTTCCTTGTCATTTGATATCTAGATCCGGACATTATTACCGGTACCGGTGTAATGAACCTTACACTTTATTTTACTATGATTTCATGTACACTTTGCTGAGTTTAGTTTATCTCTGCGCCTTCTCGTGATCCGGCCTGTCTTTCATCCTATTTTACTGGATGAGCCCAAGAGATTTAACCAAACTTCGCGAACATTAGAAAGAAAGAATTGAAAGTAGATTGGAAGGGAGATTAGTTTGTGTAATGGTCTGGTCTGTGTCCACAATTCTCCATAAGAAATTGATTAGTACGGGTGTCGGGGGTTATAGGGAGAAGGCAGGAGAATGGGGTTAAGAGAAAAAGATAGATCAGCCATGATTGAATGGTGAAGTAGAATTGATGGGCCAAATGGCCTAATTCTGCTCCTATTACTTATGAACTTATGATGTAGCCCAGACTACCACACCAACCAACCTCACTTCCACTGACTCCATTTACACCTCATGCTCGGCCACCAGCATAATCAATGACGAGTTGCACCCTGGCCACTCGCTCTTCTCCACTCTCCCATTGGGCAAAAGTTATACAAGTGTGCAAACACACACCTGCAGATTCTGGAACATTCTTCCCAGCTGTTATCGGGGAACTGAACCATGCTACCAATAACTAGGGAGCAGTCCTGGGCCACTATCTAACTTATTGAAGAGCCTCAGACTATCTTAGATCAGACTTTTTTGGACTTTATCTTGCACTCAACGTTATTCACGTAATTCCCTTTATCATGTATCTTTACACTGTGTATGGCTCAATTGTAATCATGTCCTGACTTTCCACTGATGAGTTAGAATGCAGCAAAAGCTTTTCACTGTACCTTGGCTCATGTGACAATAAACTGAACTAAAACTGAAACTATTTTTTTAATTGAGATCCAATACAAGTGGCAAGACATGATGGGCCAAATCTGGTAAACACCTAAGTTGAGGGTGTGCACAGAGGGCAGAGGACAGAGGGCAGAGAGCAGAGGTCAAATGTCAGAGGGTAGAGAGCCTCCTTCTGCCCTTAGCACCACAATAGATAAAACAACTTCTGAGTTACCTTTGAAGAAAAGCATTCACTAGTCCCTGCAAGAATTACTGGTTTGTTCAGCAGAGGAAACCAACTGCATCATGTACAAGATGAGATGTACAAGGGCGGCACGGTAGTGCAGTGGTAGAGTTGCTGCCTTACAGTGCCAGAGACCCGGGTTCGATCCTGACTACGGGTGCTTGTCTGTACGGAGTTTGTACGTTCACCCCGTGACCTGCGTGAGTTTTCTCAGAAAGCTCATTTTCCTCCCACACTCGAAAGACGTACAGGTTTGTAGGTTAGTTAGCTTAGAAAAATTGTAAAATGTCCCTAGCGTGTGTAGGATAGTGTTAATGTTTGGCACAGACTCGGTAGGCCAAAGGGCCTTTTATGCGCTGTATCTCTAAACAAAATTAAATTAAACTAAATGTGATGAGCGCTCAGTCTATTTGGGCAAAGTGATCTGAAACAGGCAATTTGGGCAATTTGGATAATCTTTTATAAGGTGTACACTTAGAAGACCAACGGAGATACAAAATCCAATGATGACACATCTTGAACACAAGTGAATATACATGGCATCCATTATATTGTGAAAGTACATAACGATTCAACAATAAGCCTTTTCTGGACATTAAAGAATCAAACTAATCAAGGATGTCCTACCTGATTATCCTCTTGCTGTTCCAACTCGGGTGAGTAGGTCTGATGATTGGTGCCACTGATACAGTTGGAGAACTGGAAGATGCTAGAGAACATATGCTTGTTTTCGGGGGTGTCAGGGAAAATGGGACCGTCCTCATTGACTTCATGTGGCACCAATTTGCCATTTTTATCCGTCCTAAAAGCAAATGAAATTTCATAACCTTAATCAAGACAGTTCACCATGTTATAGCACTAAATTTCCGGCAATTGCATTAAAATTGATGGCTACACATGCCAAGACACAATCTCTCAGATTTAACCTGCTTCTCCTTTGACATTTGCAGGATTTTGATCGAATAGCAAGACTGGCCTTCAAGAAAACATAATTTAACATTCTGCATAAAAACTGAATTAAAAAACTCCAAGCACTATGAATCAAAGGATCAACAGTCTAGATAAACACAAAATGCTGTAGCAACTCAGCGGAGATCTCTCCAGATATGCTTCCTCGCCCGCTGAGTTACATTTTGTGTCTATCATCGGTGTGAACCAGCATCTGAAGTTCCTTCCTCAACATTCTGCTGGAGAAACTCAATAGATCAAACGGCATCTGTGGGGTGAAAGGACCAATCCTTTTTATAGACAATTGACAATAGACAATAGGTGCAGGAATAGGCCATTCGGCCCTTCAAGCCAGTACCGCCATTCAATGTGATCATGGCTGATCATCCACAATAGGTGCCCCGTTCCTGCCTTCTCCCCATATCCCTATCTTTAAGAGTTCTAGTCCCGCCATCCCAGTAATTTACCTTGTGAACCTATGCTGCACTGCCTCAATAGCAAGAATGGCAGATTTGGAGACCAAAACTGCATACAATACTCCAGGTGTGGTCTCACTAGGACCCTGTACAACTGCAGAAGGACCTCTTTGCTCCTATATTCAACTCCTCTTGTTATGAAGGCCAACATGCCATTTCCTTACTTCACTACCTGCTGTACCTGCATGCTTAATTTTAGTGACTGATGAACAAGGAATCCAAGATCCCGTTGTACTTCCCCTTTTCCCAACTTTACACCATTTAGATAATAATCTGCCTTCCTGTTTTTGCCACAAAACTGAATAACCTCATATTTATCAATCTATCTATATATTACTAAAAGTCTGATCTTGACCGCTTTTGGCTCGCTGTGCTGTGATTCCGGAGAGAATGGCACAACCTACGGCCGTCATTGTTGGCCACTTCGCTCAAAGCCCCGCTCCGCCTACCTGGACCAGAGGATTTTTCCCATTGATGTAAAATCAGAGAGATATTAATGTTTTTACATTGTTTGCCATTCTCTCTGCTGCCCCTGCTGGTGGGAGAGGGGAGGGACAATAAAACCCGGAAGTGGTGTGCCTCAATCAGTCTCTGCAACATGGAGGAAGCCAGAAGGTCACGTCTCTCTGAATAACACGAAACACATGTCTACTCAACTGTGAGTGCCCTTAATGTGGTTTGAAAATGAAAATATGGTTGGGTTGAAGTAAAAATGCACTGACAATGGCTGTTTGAGGGGTTTTGGGTTGAAGTAAAAATGCACTGCAAATGGCTGTTTTGGGGGTTTTGGATTGAGGTAAAAATGCACTGCAAATGGCTGTTTGGCATACCTGCCAACTTGTGAGATTGAAAAATCGGAATCCTATTAGTCTGACGTCAGTGAGGGCGGGGCACGTGACGTCAGTAAGGGGCGGGGCAGGTGACGTCAGTAAGGGGCGGGGCAAGTGACGTCAGTAAGGGGCGGGGTACGTGACGTCAGTGAGGGCGGGAAAGTGACCTCAGGGGGGTTACACAAAATGCTGGAGAAACTCAGCGGGTGCAGCAACATCTAAGGAGCGAAGGAGATAGGCGACGTTTCGGGTCGAGACCCTTCTCAGTCTGAAGAAGGGTCTCGACCCAAAACGTCGCCTGTATCCTTCGCTCCTTAGATGCTGCTGGCAGCAACCGCTGAGTTTCTCCCAGCATTTTGTGTAACCCGCGATTCTCCAGCATCTGCAGTTTCTTCGTCAACTCTCAGTTTGTGAGTGTTGGTGAGGCGGGAAACGGGCTGGCCCGACCCGACCTTGACGCGCTCGCAGCGTCACTCACCGGGTGACAGTCCCGGCGGGCGCGGCGGCAGCGGCGCTGAGGTGAGGTGACCGGTGAGTGTTGCCCGTCTGGCCGGACCGGACCAGCTCTCCCTGCCCCTCATCGCCTCTTCCCTGCCCCTGAAGTGATAATGAACGTATTTAGCTTACTACCCCACGGGATGATCGTTGATTTCCCCCTCTCCACCCTCCTCCCGGTGCCCACCTGACTCGCACCTACTTCTCCCCTGCGCTTCTGTGTCTAGACGCTCCAGCCGTTCCATCCCAATTCCGATTATTTTTGTCTCAATATTCCGAGAAAAAAATCGGAAAAAAAAAACACATAGAAAGTTTCTGTGTGTTTTTTTTTCGATTTTTTTTCTTCGGAATATTTGAGACAAAAAATCGGAATTCGGAATTGGGATGGAAAAATCGGAAGAATTCCGCCCAAATCGGAATGGTTGGCAGGTATGGTTTGGGTTCAAGTGGAAATGCACTGCAAAATGGCTGTTTGAGTCTGTTTGGGTAGAATTGGAAATGTACTGCAAATGGGCTGCTTGGGGGGGGGGGGGAGGGGGGGGGGGGGGGTGGGGGGGGGGGGGGGGGGGTTACGGCTTGAAGTGGAAATGCAAGGCAAATGGCTGTTTGGGGGGTTGGGGTTGGTGGAAAATGTACTGCAAATGGCTGTTTGGGTGGGGGTTTGGGTATCAGGAAGTGGAGATGCACTGCAAATGGCTGTTTGGGGGGGGTTGGGTTGAAGTTGAAATGCACTGCAAATAGCTGTTTTGTGGGGTTTGGGTTAAATTGGAAATGCACTGCAAAATGCACTGCGAATGGTTGTTGGGGGGGTTGGGTTGAATTAGAAATGCACTGCAAATGGAGCTGTTTGGCTTTAAGTGGAAATGCATTGCAAATGGCTGTTTGGGTTGAAGGGGAAATGCACTGCAAATGGCTGTTTGGGGGGATTTTGGGTTGAAGTGGGAAATGCACGGCAATGCAGTTGGGGGGTGGTTGGTGGAAATGTACGGCAAAATGGCTGTTTGGGGGGGTTTGGGTTAGAAGTGGAGATGCACTGCAAATGGCTGTTTGGGGGGGGGGGTTGGGTTGAAGTTGAAAAGCACTGCAAATAGCTGTTTTGTGGGGTTTGGGTTAAATTGGGAAATGCACTGGCAAAATGCATGCGAATGGTTGTTGGGGGGGTTGGGGTTGAATTGAAATGCACTGCAAATGGCTGTTTGGGCTTAAGTGAAATGCATTGCAAATGGCTGTTTGGGTTGAAGGGGAACAGGCCACGGCAAATGGCTGTTTGGGGGGTTTTGGGATTGAAGTGGAAATGCACTGCCAATGGCTGTTTGGGGGATTTTGGGTTGAAGTGGGAAATGCACTGCAAAATGGAGTTTGGGTTGAAGGGAAGGAAAATGGCACTGCAAATGGCTGTTTGGGGGGGGGGGGGAGGGGGGCTTTGGGTTGACGTGGGCAATGCACTAGAAAATGGCTGTTTGGGGGGGTTTTGGGTTGAATTGGAAACGTACTTTCATAAAGGAAGGGTCCTCCACCTCCACACTACCTGCCACCTCTTTACCACCCCCACGTTTTACCTCCCCTGCCCCTGTCTGAACCACCTCAGCTCCTTGCTGGGCCACGGCCAGTGCATCCTAGACCTCACTGGGGCCAACAGACACCCCTTGGGTGGTCTCAGGTCTAGGCAAGGGCCCATCCGCTTGTGTTTCACTCGCTTGGATGGGCTTACTCTTCTTCTTTGCTTCTCCCAACCTCCCTCCCCATCTTCGTCCTTCCCCTGCGCCTCACCATCAAAGGTTCAGGGCATGGGGGGCGAGGGCCATCACTGCCCCAGGTCGCCAAGGCGGAACTTGCAGCCCCAGATGGGTTAGCATTACCTCCCCGGGTCACCAAGATGGAGCTAGCAGCCCCAGCCGAGTCCAGCAGTACCACCCCGCGCCCCCGAAGCACAACCGGCCACCCCAGACGGACCTGCAATGCATTCCTGGGCTGCTGTACTAGACTTTCTAGCAGCGGCCCGCGATTAGGACACACCCTACGGAAATGTCCAAACTCACTGCACGCATGACACCGTGCCTCTCCTCAACTCCAATACATGCGTTTGGGGAGACACTTGTGCTCCACAACGAAGCTCCCCACGGCGCCCTTCTCCTCTCCCACCTTCATAAAAACCCTCCTCTTGAAGCTCAAGACCCCTTTTTCATTTGGGTCACTCCCGGGGAGCAAAAGCCTAATAAGCTTAGACAGCACCTCCCCAATCTTAGACAAGTGTGGAAGAAATATTGCATCGCAGAGAAACATGGGACAATTCCGCAGGAGAACCGGCCTCACAGTGGACACCCATGGTTCCACCGGTATGTAGACTCCCCCCCACTGAGAGCCTCTTCTCCAACGCCAGGGCTACATCCTCCCGGGTTTTTAGTATCAACTCAACCTTTCCTCCTGCATGCTCGGAAGAGACAATAACATCCCTCTTGAAAAGGTCGTACAAGCCCTTCGCAATTGCACCCCTATTCCACAGGAGCCCAGTTTGGACCGCGATTCCGAATATGTCCCAATCCAAGTCAACATGAGGCTCATCCTCAAATAGCCCGAATCCACCGCTTAAACCGCAGCTGCACAACTCTGATCCTTCGGCCGAGCCCCTGCCATCTTGACAGTGGCACAAACCAGCTCCAGGAACCCCAACAACTCAGCTCAAAGCGAATCTCAGAGACAGTCACAGTCTGGATAAGCAGCAGATGCAGTTTCCTCCAGCCGAAGTAGGGAAAGTCCCCAAGTTCTATAGAATAGGTCTTATTTTTAGAGGTCTAGATCCAGGTTATTGGATGGAATTTCTTGCCTCGTATTATTGTCACAAAGTGTGGACTGTGGTACTGGTACATGTTATCATCTTGACATTATTGTGGTAGTTGACCCAATGATCGCAGCAATATATATATATTTTTCGTTTGTGGCACTGAATGGTTGTCAACCTGGGTAGAGAGTATAATTTTTAAATTATACTTGTGATTGATACTAAATACTGAATGACCTCTATCTGCAAAATGTAACAACAAACATAAATATTATTTTGTGTGCCTCTATAAATGGCTTTATTCTTTATTAATGGCTTTAGAAATTGGGGTTTGATTAAATTATGTGACATTGCACTTATGATACTCTCATTTTGTTTTATTCAAGTATCTACGCCTAACGAAATGTAATCATAATTTTATTTTCCTGTTAGCTTCTTTGCTATTGAAAAAAATTACCTAGGGTTTTTTAAAATTTATTTAACCCAATGAGAGCTGAAATACTTTTTTAAACTTACATCTTATATTACTAAAAGTCTGATCTTGACCGCTTTTGGCCCACTGTGCTGCGATTTCCGAGAGAACACCGCCACCTACGGCTGTCATTTTTGGCCACCTCGCTCAGAGCCCCCTTCCGGGACCAGAGGACTTTTCACATCAATGAACAATGAGAGATATATTAATGTTTTTAAAAAATTCCCCATTCTCTCTGTTCTCTCTGCTGCCCCCGCTGGTGGCAGGGGGGAGGGGGGAGGGACTATAAAACCCGGAAGTGTCGTGCCTCACTCAGTCTCTGCCAGACCCAGAAAGCGAGAGGGTCACGTTTCTCTGAGCTGTCAATAACACTGAACGGACGTCCACTCCGCGGTGAGTCCCCTCGATGTGGCCTCGCCTTTTTTAAAGAGTTTGTGTTCACAAAATGAAGTTTGGTTGTCAGGTGGCTGCAGCCCAATTGTTTGCCTCGCCTTTATAAAGAGCTTGTGTTCACAAAATGAATTTTGGTTGTCAGGTGGCTGCAGCCCAATTGTTTGCCTCGCCTTTATAAAGGGTTTGTGTTCACAAAATGAATTTTGGTTGTCAGGTGGCTGCAGCCCAATTGTTTGCCTCACATTTTTTTAAAGTTTGTGTTCACAAAATGAATTTTGGTTGTCAGATGGCTGCAGCCCAATTGTTTGCCTCGCCTTTTTAAAACATTTGTGTTCACAAAATGGATTTTGGTTGTCCCACTTAGTCTAGTAATTATTAAAGTTCATGTCACAACAGAGTCTGTAATCACTTCTCTCAAGATATCTTTGTACAATCTTTGTATTTTGTTTCTGTTATTTGTATATTTCAATCCAGCTGTAACCACCAGTCTGAAGGAAGGGGAAGAAGAAGAGCCTCCCTCCAAGGTCAGGGTTCAACGTGTAAAGGGATCTGATCCCCCTGTTGCATCTTTTCACTGCAGAACTGCCCACCTTCTGCCTCCTCAGTGCATCATATGCCGAAAGGACAAGACCATCCCTGAGCGGTACACAAGAAAAAGGAATAAGGATAAACTGATACAATGTGAAACTTTAACTGCTGGCAAACTTCTCCTTGCTGCAGAAATGCGCAAAGATTAGGGAATTCTCCCGCACATTCGGGGTCAGGATCTTGTTGCACTAGAAGATATCACTTAAGCTGTTACCAAAGCTGCACAAAGTTTCTTACCAGGCAACAAAAAGAGGGCCACGGAGAAAGGAGAAGTATGTTTTGACACGTTCTGCCGAGAGAGATTATTACAAGGAGGAAAAGATGTCAGCTTTTAATACCCAATCAAGGAAATGAAGCTTAAGACCTTCAGTGATACTGCCAAGTCCACAATCACCAAGGTGAAAGGGATAGAAATCACCCTGAAAGCAGACCGTAATCTCTTTGCCCGACTGATCCTCGTTGGCAGTGTGAAAATAGTGGATGTTAAAGAGATATTGGTCTACAATTTGTCACCACTGCCTGCATCACTAGCCAACCATGATGGTTCACTTGTGAAAACAAACGAAGCCAAGCTTCTGCACTTTCTTGAGGGCTCAGTCACTTCACCACCTGTAGCTGAGGAGGTTCCACTTGGAGCAGCCTGGGTGTGGGATGCTATGGCACTTGCACAAGTTATGAAGCTTCAACCAACATTTGGGCAGTTTGCAGACAGTGTTCTGAAAGTGATCGTCAATCATGCACAGCTGAATAAGTCCAAACTTATACACTTTGTACCTGACCGATACAGGGCAATCAGCATAAAGAATGCTGAGCAGCACAATGGGCTACTGGAGGATCGCAGATCACAAAGATCTTTTCTCCAGATTAGAAAACTCCAAAGCAGTGGTCAAGAAAAAAGAACATCTGCTACAGTTTTTCTTTGAGAGATGGAGCAAGGAGCAGATTGGTGTTGTTCCACTTGTTGTTGGACATGTGGAAGAGTGTCATGCTATTCGACTGACTGAAGAACAGATGTTGAGGTTCAGCCTATTCAAGCTTTCTATTCAACTCCGGAGGAAGCTGACACAAGGTTACTTCCACACAGTGCACATGTTGCGAGTACGTGGGCATGTTGTTATAAACAGTCCTGATACTGATGTCTTTGTGCCGTCTAGCCGAACACACAGCCGCCGACGACACTCTCCAGCTGGTCTCATCCATAATCAAGAGAGGCTGGCCAGACAGGCAATTCAATTCAATTCAATTCAATCTTTAATTGTCATTGTGCAGTGTACAATACAGAGACAACGAAATGCAGTTGGTATCTCCAAAGGGCGAACTTACGAATAAACAAGTAATTGCGCAGCAGTATGAGTATATACATCTATACATATACAGTGGTATCCGTGCAATTTGCTGGTGATTGGATACTCCGGGGGGGGGGGGGGGGGAAATAGGGGTGGAGACAGGCAGTCATTGAGGTGCAGCGTTGAGAAGTGTGACAGCCGCAGGGAAGAAGCTGTTCTTGAGCCTGCTGGTACGGCAGCGGAGGGACCTGTAGTGTCTCCCGGATGGGAGGAGGGTAAACAGTCTATGGTTGGGGTGTGAGCTGTACCTGGCGATGCTGTGCGCCCTGCGCAGGCATCGTTTACTATGGACAGACTCAATGGAGGGGAGTGAGGAGCCTGTGATGCGTTGGGCGATCTTCACCACCCTCTGCAGAGCTTTTACCATACTGTACTTTGATGCAGTTGGTAAGGATGCTCTCGATGGTGCAGTGGTAGAAGTTCACCAGAATCTGGGGAGACAGGTGAACCTTCTTAAGTCTCCTCAGGAAGAAGAGACGCTGGTGAGCCTTCTTGATCAGCGAGGATGTGTTGTGGGTCCAGGAGAGGTCATCGGAGATGTTGACCCCCAGGAACCTGAAGCTGGAGACGCGTTACACCTCCATCCCGTTGATATTGATGGGGTTGTGCGTGCAGCCTCTCGATCTCCTGAAGTCCACAATGAGCTCCTTGGTCTTCTTGGAATTGAGGACCAGGTTATTGTCAGCACACCATGCTGTTAGGAGCTGAACCTCCTCCCTGTAGGCTGACTCATCATTGTCGCTGATGAGGCCAATCACCGTCGTGTCATCTGCATACTTGATGATGGTGTTGGTACCATGTACAGGTATGCAGTCGTAGGTGAAGAGGGAGTAGAGGAGGGGGCTCAGCACGCAGCCCTGGGGTACTCCAGTGTTCAGGGTGGAAGAGGAGTGGTTATCCAACCCTAACAGACTGTGGTCTGTTGTTTAGAAAGTCCAGTAACCAATTGCAGAGGGAGGGGTTGATGCCCAGGTCATCGAGTTTGGCGATCAAGTTAGAGGGGATAATGGTGTTGAATGCTGAGTTGTAGTCGATGAACAGCATTCTCACATAAGTGTTTCTGTTGTCGAGGTGGGAGAGGGCGGAGTGGAGTGCCGTTGAGATGGCATCCTCCGTGCTCCTGTTCTTACGGTATGCAAACTAGTAGGGGTCCAGAGTGGGAGGTAGGCAACATTTGAGGTGTGCCATGACCAGCCTTTCAACGCACTTGACGATGATAGGGGTGAGTGCAACTGGGCAGAAGTCGTTGAGGCTCGCCGCAGTGGAGTGTTTTGGCACTGGCACGATGGAGGTAGTTTTAAGGCACGTGGGGACAACTGCCTGGGCAAGTGACAGGTTGAAGATGTCAGTCCAGACGTCTGTCAGCTGTGCAGCACAGGTCCTGAGGACGCATCCGGGGATGCCGTCAGGGCCAGCAGCCTTACGTACATTGATCCTACTCAGTGTCATGTGCACGTCGTAGGGGTTGAATGTGAGAAGCTGGTGGTCATCGGGGAGCACAGCCTTGATGGCCAACTCTTGGTTGTCCCTTTCAAAGCGGCCATAAAAGTGATTGAGTTCCTTGAGGAAGGATGCGTCGCTGGAAGTGGGGGTGGAGATGGTGGCTCTGTAGTTAGTGATGGCCTGGATGCCATGCCACATGCGTCGGGGGTTGGAGTTGTATTCGAAGCGCTCCTCGATCTGCAGCTTGTATCTGTGTTTGTCGTTCTTGATGCCCCTCTTCAGATTGGCCCTCGATGAACTATAGGCACGGGCATCGCCTGACCTGAAAGCCGAGTCCCGTGCTTTCAGCAGTCGCCTGACCTCGCTGTTCATCCATGGCTTCTGATTCGGGTATGTGGTGATTTGTTTGAGCGTGGTGACACTGTTGATGGAGGAGTTGATGAAGTCCAGAACAGAGAAAGTATAGGCGTCAATGTCAGTGTGGGAGTCAAGGGTGGACTGAGCTGCAAATGCATCCCAGTCAGTGTTACCAAAACGCTGCTGGAGTGTGGAGTCCGCTTCATCTGACCAAACCTTGACTGTCCTCACTGTGAGTTTAACCAGCACACCACTGGAGGTGCAGCCGTTCTTCTTAGTCCGTGATGAACTGGTAATACAGGACGGTTACATAGTTAAGGGCCACAAAATCATGATCCCTTCATCACTACGTTACGAATACTACAAAGAGGCACACAGCGGCCACCCAGGCACCAATGCCACGCTGGCCCACGCACAGAATATGTTTTACTGGCCTGACATGGCCAAGTACATACGCGACAGGACAGCCTCTTGCCCCATCTGCAACAGCCTGGCGCCGCACCAACAGAGACAGCCCCTACTACAACAACCTCCACCAGCACTGCCCTGGACGTCGCTGGCGGCAGACATTTTCGAGTGGCAAGGTAAACATTATCTAGTCCTGGTCAACTCCTATTCTAACTGGTTCGAACTTGATTTACTGCCTTCTATCACATCAGAGATGGTCATTCAAAAGCTACAGAAACACTTCTCCACATTCGGCACACCTGTTCGCTTGCAGACCGACAACGGAAGAGAGTTTACCAGTCACGCCTTCAAACACTTTGCTAACCGATGGAATTTTCACCATGTCATGAGCAGCCCCGAATACCCACAAAGTAATGGGCTCGCTGAGCGAGCCGTCAGAAGCATAAAACAGCTAATGGAATGCGCCCACCTAGCCAAGTCAGATGTGTACCTCAACCTTTTAAACCTCAGAAACATCGCTAGAGATGGGGTCCTGGGCTCACCAGCCCAACGACTGATGTCCAGACAACGAGACCACCGATACCAATTGCCCAGCTGAAGCTGGCGCCACAGGTGCTGAAGCCAGCTATGATCCAGAAGCGCATCCAGGAGAAACACAACATCCAGAAACGATCACATGACAAGTCCAGCAAACCACTTAAACCCACTACTGCCAGGCCAAGTAATCAGTTTGCAAACTACTGTGGGACATTCGCGTTTAGGGTGCGTTGTTGGCCCGTCCAAAGAACCCCGATCCTACCTTGTTGACATGGATGGCGCCTTGTACCGTCGGAACCGCCAACACTTGCTGGCTGTGAAGGAACCACGTCCCCCACCAGCCGATCCTTTCGCTCCACCTCTACTGTTCCAGCCGTCTGCTGCCGTGGCCACCACCAGTTCCAGCATGTCCCTTACTCCACCATGACCCGCGGCCGTGACTAACAACAACACTACCTCTCCCACATGTTCCCCCTGTCGGTCACCATGAGTGTCCCCTGCTGTTTTCCCACCTCCGGGTTCACCACCTCCCTCTAACTTTTCCGGCGAAGGGGGATAGGGTTTGGTCCATACGCGTTCGGGCCGTATTAGTAGACCGCCTGACAGATATGGCGACTATGTTTGAATTCTAGCTGCATGTGTGTTTAACTACATTCGCTCTTTACGGCGAAGGATTAGATTGGTTATTGCATGTGAACCATTCATAGTAGAATAGCATCACTAACCCCACCTTACTGTATGATTCATACTAACTCCCACTTCCTACACTGGTCAGTCTTGGAAGCGGTAACGATGAACAAACAACTAATGACCTGCTGTACCGCTATAATATTGGTACTGATTAAAGATGATCTTGAACTCCAGATTGTGCAGTTTGCTTATTTACAGATTTTGACACAGATCTCTAGTTCCACACAGGAAGTGGTAACAACACACGCACAATTGCTGTTCGTCGTGTCTTCGACCACTTTGGGAAGGATGTGCGTGCAGAGCTCATCAGTCTTCAATGCTTCACCGGATTTGTCACAGTGATATTGGTAAAGTCAAATCTGCCAAGGTTCTAACATCAAGCAAAGAACATTGCCTTACAATGCAGAGATTAGGTGCCTTATTTCCGATACCTCCAACCGTGATTGCTGACATTGAGACATTCACATGTGAACTGTATGGCCAGAAAATATATAAAGATGTTAACAAAGCAAGATGGAAGATGTTCAGGACAGGGAGTTACAATGAGAAGAGTTTGCCTCCAAACAAAGATGCTCTGCATAAACACATCCACCGTGTAAATTACCAGGCTGCCATTCACAAGATGTACCTCACAAGAAAGCCAGACATTCCATCTCCTGATCGCAATGGTTGGAAGAAAGATGGAGACTCCCTTTTAATTGACATGACAAGCCTTCCTCCAGCTCCAGCAAGCATTTTGGAACTTGCACACTGCTCCTGCAAACAGTCACAATGTACGAAAGGACGATATTCTTGGTTACTCAACAAGCTACCATGCACTGACGTGTGCACCTGTGTACAGTGTGCAAACTTGTATGTCCCTGATATCACCCGAGATGGAGATACAGATACCTTAGATTTGGATGAAGAAGTGTGGTCACCAATTATACTCACTAATTCATTTTGAGAATTTGTTTATCATTGTCTCAAAAGTTATGACTGTATGTACGTTCCCTGCTTTCCAATACTTCTAGATAATCTAGATACATGTATAGGAAGAGTGGACCTGCAAATTTAAAATGTGGACAACTGGAACTCCGACACAAAACATGCTCTTTGAAGTTAATAGCCATGTTTATTACACTTTGTCACTTAACGTTAATATGAAATCAAAACATTTGCATACATACAAGTAGTACCAACATCATTTACCCAAGGAATGTCTAATTTGACTGAAAGTGTTAAATCACTGATTCAGTGAAATGATCTTGACTTATCTTTGATATTATTTCCTTGTGTGACTTGATATTGAGTGTGTAAATGGTAGCAAGTTTTGCAGAGAAATATAGCATTTGCAATGGGTGGAGGGTGTGTGTGTGTAGGTCATTTTGTTTTCTAAACACATATCTAACAAATCTAGTACATTTTTCGGTAATTTAAAGGTACATTTGAGAGATGGATGAGCATACGTGTGTGTGGGGTGTGTGTGTGTTTTTGTGTGGGGGTCATTTTGCTTCATTTAGATAGAGATAGATAGATAGATAGATACATTATTAATCCCCTTTTCAGGGGAGATTCAGGTGTCCTTGCAGCACACTAATAAAGATACAACATAGCATTAAAGAAGAAGTTTAACATAAAAAAACATCCCCCCGCAATGGTTCCCACCGTGGGGGAAGGCACAAAGTCGAGTCCCCATCCCGATGTCCACCCATAGTCATATACACATATCTAACAAATCTTGCATAGTTTTAGGTAATGTAAAGGGACATATGTCACCGTTACTAAGGAGAAATATGTCCTTAACAATCAAATTTAACTTTTTTTTTGTTTTTGGCCATTAATCCTTACCGCCCAATTTTCATACATGGGAACATGGTGGGTAGAGGATTGGAGGGTAGCTAATGTAACCCCACTTTTTAAAAAAGAAGGGAGAGAGAAAACGGGGAATTACAGACCAGTTAGTCTAACATCGGTAGTGGGGGAAACTGCTAGAGTCAGTTATTAAAGATGGGATAGCAGTACATTTGGAAAGTAGTGAAATCATTAGACAAAGTAAGCATGGATTTATGAAAGGTAAATCATGTCCGACGAATCTTATAGAATTTTTCGAGGATGTAACTAGCAGAGTGGATAAGGGAGAATCAGTGGATGTGTTACATCTAGATTTTCAGAAGGCTTTCGACAAGGTCCTACAAAAGAGATTAGTATACAAACTTAAAGCACATGGTATTGGGGGTTCAGTATTGATGTGGATAGAGAACTGGCTGGCAGACAGGAAGCAATGGGTAGGAGTAAACGGGTCCTTTTCAGAATGGCAGGCAGTGACTAGTGGGGTACCGCAAGGCTCAGTGCTGGGACCCCGGCTATTTACAATATATATTAATGATTTGGAATTGAATGCAACATCTCCAAGTTTGCGGATGACACTAAGCTGGGGGGTAGTCATGGAATCATGGAAAACTTTATTGTCATGTTAGGTGTTAGGTGTGAGGAGGATGCTAGGAGGCTGCAAGGTGACTTGGATAGGCTGGGTGAGAGGGCAAATGCATGGCAGATGCAGTATAATGTGGATAAATGTGAGGTTATCCACTTTGGAGGCAAAAACAGGAGGGTAGACTATTATCTGAATGGTGGCAAATTAGGAAAAGGGGAGATGCAAGGAGACCTGGGTGTCATGGTACACCAATCATTCAAAGTAGGCATGCAGGTGCTGCGGGCAGTGAAGAAAGCAAATGGTATGTTAGCATTCATAGCGAAAGGATTTGAGTATAGGTGCAGGGAGGTTCTACTGCAGTTGTACAGGGTTTTGGTGAGACCACACCTGGAGTATTGCGTACAGTTTTGGTCTCCAAATCTGAGAAAGGACATTCTTGCCATAGAGGGGGTACAGAGAAGGTTCATCAGACTGATTCCTGGGATGTCAGGACTTTCATATGAGGAAAGACTGGATAGACTTGGCTTGTACTCGCTAGAATTTAGAAGACTGAGGGGGGATCTTATAGAAACTTACAAAATTCTTAAGGGGTTGGATAGGCTAGATGCAGGAAGATTGTTCCCGATGTTGGGGAAGTCCAGAACAAGGGTCACAGTCTAAGGATAAGGGGGAATTCCTTTAGGACCAAGATGGGGAAAACATTTTTCACACAGAGTGGTGAGTCTGTGGAATTCTCTGCCACACAGAAGGTAGTTGAGGCCAGTTCATTGGCTATATTTAAGAGGGAGTTAGATGTGGCCCTTGTGGCTAAAGGGATCAGGGGGTATGGAGAGAAGGCAGGTACAGAATACTGAGTTGGATGATCAGCCATGATCATATTGAATGGCGGTGCAGGCTCGAAGGGCCGAATGGCCTACTCCTGTATCTATATTCTATGTTTCTATGTACGCTTGATATACTCCTTCTTGACATATCTAACGCAGGTGTAGGTACTTTCCAGAGGTGTATCATGAAACACAAAAACTAAGCCCTAAATCCTGCCTCGGCCTATGGTCTAGAAAGACAAACTTAGATGACAAACAGAATGAGATGCTTATCCACCACTCTATTAACAGTAGATCCAATGTTTTTGTTACAATGATGGGTTTATGCAATAACATAATTAATGAAGTTCTTGACACTTGGATATCCTGGCTGCTGTATTTCATGTCACTACTTTTAAGCTTTGTCTGCAGTTCCGTCACCACATTAGCACAATCCACTTCAGAAGAAACGACTCCATCCGAAACATCACCTATTCCTTCTCTCCAGAGATGCTGTCTGACCCGCTGAATGATTCCAGCATTTTTTGTCTATCTTTCGGTTTCCTTGATCATCGTTACTTTTTTGTATATCATTCATTTATTTGATATCGCTATTACACCGTCTATATCTCTCATTTCCCTTTCCCTTGACTCTCAGTCTGAAGAAGGGTCTCAATCTGAAACGTCACCTGTTCCATTTCTGCAGAGATGCTGCCTGACCTGCTGAGTTACTCCAACATTTTTGCCTTCCTTTTGTGAGAAACTAGACCAGGTGTGGACCCGTTGGGTCCTTGTCACAGGGAAGCATCACAACAAAAAAATGGTGGAATAAAATCAATTTCAATGAAAATTGCTATTTTTGTTTTAAAATTAAATTCTCAAAAAAACACATACAAGGATATCAAACTAACCTCAGATTAATTAGATGAAGGAATGAACAGAAAGACAGAATCAAGCAATTTAATATCATATTTATATAATATAATTTTAAATATAGAAACACCAATGACAGAGGCAATTAGAAGGGACTGGGAACATGAGTTATTGATAAAAATTCCGAAAGACAGATGGGAAAAAAACCTATTATATGTACATAAATGTTCGATTAATGTAAGGCATAACTTAATTTAATTTAAAATTTTACATAGATTATATTACTCGAAAACTAGACTGAATAAAATATTTCCAAACGTTTCCCCCATTTGTGACAAATGTCTAACTCAAAATGCCACTATAGCATATTCCTTTGTCTCCTGTACAAAACCTCATAAATTTTGGAATGAAATCTTTGGAACATTTACAAAACTATTTAACATAAAATTGAACCCCAATACAGAACTGATTATCTTCTGATCAATGGAAGAGGAACGTAAGCTAACTACGTTCCAAGAATCTCTCTTTAATTATGGTTTAATAACAGTAAAAAAACGTATACTTAAATTTTGAAAAATGCACCCATGCCAACGTTTAAAATGTGTATTTCAAATATGTCGGAAATGTTACATCTTGAAGAAATGAGATTCCTCCTATTAGGCAAAGAAGACCAATTCTTAAAGATTTGGTCTCCTTTTATCGACTTCTTACAAACATATGGTGCAACATAACCTTAGAAATTAAATGGTTCAGAACCGGGTGACAGGTGGGTAAAGATATTAAATAGGTGTATCTCTCCTAATTTATTTTCCCTTTTCTTTCTTTTTTTAAATCTCTTTAGCTTCTTATTTATTTTTTCTGTCTCTTGCTAGTCGTTTCTACTCTCTTGTCTATCTATCTCTTTTTCGGGCTCTTCTTATTATATCACAAATTAACACCATCACCATTGCCTACGACACTCTCTATTTTCTTCTTTCTATCACTGTTCTTTTATTATTAAATTAAAAATAAGAAGTTGTACAAGAACTGTAATATGTCTGTATGCATCAGGTACTTAGGTACCACATTACTGTATTTACTTCTCACAAAAATAAAAAATAAATTTAAAAAAACGAATAAATTTAACGGATGGACTTGCACATCAAAAAAAATTTAAACAAAATAAATAAATAAATGGATAAATAAAATTAAATTCTGAATGAAAATTGTGTTTTTTCTTTAAAATAACCTAAGACAATATTAGTTGTTAATGAGCACAGAACAATTTGATTAGAATGGAGTTTTTTTTTAAATTCAGAATAAAATCAATCTAAATGAAAATGGTGATTTAAAACAATTAAATAAATTGCTACGGAAAAATTCAAATACCTGGGTGTTCAGGTAACCAGAAAATATACCTCTCTATTCAATGCAAACTTCCCGCCTTTAGTTACTAAATTAAACGCTCTTATTCAATTTTGGAAAACACTTCCGTTGTCTCTAATAGGCAGAATAAATGCTGTAAAGATGATCTTCTTCCCACAAATTCTGTATTTATTTCAATCAATACCAATATACCTTCCTAAAATGTTTTTCAAAAATCTTGATTTGCTGATTACAAACTTTATCTGGGATTATAAAACACATAAAATTCATAAACGCCATTTATGTAAACCCAAAGAAATGGGCGGATTGGCTCTCCCCAACTTCTTATACTATTATTGGGCAACGAATATTAAAAATGTAATTTACTGGTTGGATAACTCATGCCAACAGGTAGACTGGTTAATAATGGAGAGAGAGGATCGCTCACCTTTTAATATAGGCGTGATTCTTCTCTCCCCAACAAATTTGAAGAACACACTATATGATAAAAATCCGATTATTCACAGCATTCTACAAATCTGGAGACAAGTAAAATCAACTTTTAAACTAAGAAATGTATCTCTTCTTTCACCAAGAGCCAATAACCCTTTGTTCAAGCCATCTATTATAGATAAAATGTTTACTTATTGGGAAAGACCAGAAATCAAAAAACTTCTACGAGATGGGAACTCTTCTTTCATTTCAGGAATTACAGTCGAAATATCACCTGAAAGGTAATCAATATTTCAGATATCTTCAAATTTGAGACTATCTGAAAACATTTACCCATGACTACCAAACTCTGCTGCCAGATATACTAGACGAATGTATGAATAGAAATTCAGAATCAAACAACTTATCATATTTGAATAACACCCTTCTAAATATAGAAATCCCATCGTCAGAAGCAATTAGAAGAGACTGGGAAGAGCAACTAGACCTAAACATTCTAAAAGACAGATGTGAAGAAAACCTTACACAATTGTTCGATTAACATTACACATACTTTAATTCAATTTAATATACTGCACAGACTCTACTATTCAAAGACTAAATTGAATAAGATCTTTCCAAATGTATCTCCCATGTGGTGACAAATGTCTCCTTCAAGAAGCAACTATATCACATTCCTTCACCTCTTGCATAAAATTACATAACTTTTGGAAAGGAATTTTTGAAATTTTATCAAAAACATTAAAAAAAACTGGACCCCGACATGGAACTAATTATTCTAGGAATGTCAGAAGCTTGATCTGAGCTATCAATATTTAAAAGACGTTTCCTCAATTATGGTCTGATAACTAAAAAAAACTAATACTCAAATTTTGGAAACATACATCTGCCCCTACTCTCAAAATGTGGATTACAAACATGTCTGAGACGCTACATCTTGAAAATATGAGATTTGTCTCAGCAGAAAAAACAGAGCATTTTTTGAAGACATGGACACCATTCATTGATTCATTACAATGATCTATCGTGTACCGTTTTGTGGAGTTTCGGGAACAAACAAACAAACAAGCAACGGGAGAGTTTTAGTAATATATATATATACTAGACCAAGCGTGGACCCATTGGTCCCCCTCCCCTAACATAATATTCTACCACTCTCCTATACACGAGGCGATGTTCAGTGAAAATGGCGAACCTGGCCCGGCAAGCCTTCCCCAACTGTGCATGCACGTCTGATGGGGCCGTACTGCGCAGGCGTGACTGTCGCGTTGGGGGTGCTATTTTCAACTGTGATGTGGCTGATGGGTCCCCGTTGTGATGCCAAAGATCCCTGTTGTGATGCGAGTCATAATGGCGGTGGGCATGCCCCGTTAAGAAGCAAGGAAAAATGCCTGTGGGCCCGGGAACCCTCTCCCAACTGTGCACGCATGGATAGCAGTGCTGGCAACCCTCCCCCAACTGCACAGGCACGGCTGACAGGTTCCCGGTGAGATGCCAGAGATCCCCGTTGTGACGCAGGTCATGGCAACCGTCCCCCAACTGCACAGGCGCGGCCAACATGTGGAAGCATGACTACCTGGTTTATTTAAAAATATAACATAATCTGAACGAAACTTAGGGAACAAACAAACAAACAAGGTGGGAGTTTTTAATAATATACTAGACTAAGTGGGACCCGTTGGGTCCCATGTTCACACAGGAGGGCTGGTCCCCCAATGCAATATTCCACCTCTCCAGCAATTCCAATATTAGTGGCCATGGGGGGGGGGGGCTTTCTGGAGCACTAGTATAGGTGTTATGGGCCTAAGGGACTGTTTTCCAGAAGGCTAGTATGGACATTGTGGGACAAATGGATTCTTAGGCTGGCAGCTCAGTCACTCAGGCCTGGTGTGCTGGCAGCTCAGTCACTCAGGCCTGGTGGGCTGGCAGGTCAGTCACTCAGGGCTGGTGGGCTGGCAGCTCAGTCACACAGGGTTGGTGGTCTGGCAGCTCAGTCATTCAGGGCTGGTGGGCTGGCAGATCTGTCACTCAGGGCTGGTGGGCTGGCAGTTCACTCACGGCTATTCCTTGAAATTCAATTTCAAGCAGAGTCCAGGCTACCAAATTCAATTTCATAGCATTTCAAGCAGAGTGCAGGCCACCAAATTTAATTTCATAGCATTTCAAGCAGAGTGCAGGCCACCTAATTCAATTTCATAGCATTTGAAGCAGAATGCAGGCCAACAAATTGCCAAATATCTCATTGCATTGTCATTAAGGGCTAACAAATCATTTATTCTAAATACATTGCAGAATCACAGTTGTGGACTCTCCCTCGCGATTTTCCAGAGTGACTGACTCATGTCCAGGCATCTGGGGTTTTTTAATTTATAGTTGTGTGAGTAGAGTAAATAGAGTGTTTTCAAGTGTATAGGGTGTTATATTAGTCTTATATAGTAGTAAATAAGTGCCTGTCCCCCCTGGATTGGGTGTTACCTTTATCATGGTGATTGACAGGCGAGAGGACCAATCAGCTGATCTCAATAAAACACTCATAATTTTTTTTTCATCAATCTGAAAAATCCTCAGGGCTGCCTCAGCGGAGGAGGGCTGTGAGTAAGATGGCCAAAAATCATAACGATATAGGGTGGCATTTTTTCTAAAATCAATATACAGAGCAGACAGGAAGTGGTCAAGATGAGACCTTTAGTTATATAGATACTAGACCATGCATGGACCCATTGCATTCCCCCCCCCCCCCAACGTAATATTTCACCACACACCCATACATGAAGCGATGTTCTGTCAAAATGGCGACCCCGACCCAGCAAGCCCCTCCCAACAGCGCAGGTGCGACTGCCGCATTCAACTGCGCATGCGCGGATAGATACCAGAGATCCTCGTTGTCACGCGAGTCACGGCAACCCTCCCCCAAATGTTTATTAAAGTTTAAAATGTCAATAGCTTGAAAAATAACGTCAATCTGAACAAACCTTGCTACTGCACATTGCAGGACAATGGTGAATAACGTGGGCCTAAAATTGCTGCGCTGTCCTGTACCGTTTTTGCGGAGTTTCGGAACAAACAAACATACAAGATGAGAGGTTTAGTAATATATGCTAGATCAAGTGTGGACCCGTTTGGGTCCTGGTCACACAGAAGTATTACATCAAAAAGGTACGAATACCGGGGCCACTGACATTGGGAAATAGAATGGAAGTAAAATGGCGATGTGAAAATTGGCATTCACAACCAGACTGGTTTTTGGAATTAGTCTTCATTTTGATTGGAATTGAAGCTAAAAAAAGCCATTTTTCTTTCTTCCTCAAATGATTTGCAATAGCGTTTGATACAACCAGACTTGGAGTTTTTTTTAATGTATGTGCACAAACTTTTTTGATCCAATTATGTGTTTAGTTGTTATAGTGTTCAGTAATGTGCTCCTCAACACTAAATTCCGACTTCATTTCAAAGTTATGTTTGTGCCTTAAATTGTTAATTGTGACTGAACCATTCTGAAAATTGTGGAAAATAAAACTGGACAGTCTGTTTTGGAATTCACTTTTTTAGAATAAAATCAATCTCAATGAAAATCGCGATTTTCACGTTTTTCTTTAAAATAACCCAAGCACAATTTTAGTTGTTAATGAGCACGGGAGAATTTGATTGAAATGATTTTTTGTAAGAATGAAAATCAATCTCAATGAAAATGGCGGCCATCATACCATTGTGAAGCAAGATGAACACTTAAGTATTAGATCAACAGGCCCCAACTGTGCAGGCGCAAACCCATTAGATTCCCATTGTGACGTAGAACGGTGCTGATGGGCACGACAAGTGAAAACATTATTTTTTAAAGTTTAAAAAGTGAATAACTTGTAAAATATAACATCAATCTGTAGCAATATCTTGCTACTTACTGCACAGCACAGGATAATGGTAAGGTGGGCCTCAATTTGTGCCGCTTTTGCAAGAGTTTTGGGAACAAACAAACAAGATTAGAGCTGGTGAACAAGATGGCGCCTGCCTGTGGCGACATTTGCAAAGCAGCCCAACAGAAAAGGATTAAGGAACTCTGGTCGACATGGACTCGGTGGGCCGAAGGGCTTGTTTTTGTGCTGTATCTTTAAAGTCTAAAGTAAACTCATGTTGCTTTACTGGGCTAACCGCACAGACTGTTACTGATACCAGACTCCCGAAGCAGATATACTTTTCTGACCATTGCAAAGAGGAATAGATTTAAAGATGTTCTCAAAGCTTACCTAAAAAATGCAAGATCCCACATATTCATGGGAATCCTGTGCATGATTGCTCAAATTGTGAAAGGGGCATTTGGGATGGTGTTGGGAATCTCAAAGCCATGCATTGGGAGTGCACAGAAGCCAATGTAGGTAATGGAAGAAGTGCACTACCTCACATGCTATTCACCCACCCAGCCTACCATCTGCGGAAGCCTCAACAATTTCTACATTGGCCTCATCAGCTCACATCCCACACAACTGCAGGAGGGAGCAATTTGTTCTTGATGCAGGCAGACTGCCTAAGGAGTGAATAATTAACAGTGCCAAAGTAATCGCAACACTTAAAGCCCTGTCGTGGCCTTTACATGTGGCCTCAATCCAGCGTACTGTGTTTGTGCCTATGTTTGTATCCATTGTAAGGCAGACCTCGAACAATGACGGGAGGAGTACGGAATGAAATGAGAGAGATGCAGGGTCACTGAATTCCTCAAGTCATTTGCCCGAGTCCCTGCAGTGGGATTTTTTTATTCAGGTACAATGGTTATACGGCATCAGATCAAATATTAAACTATCTGGAGATCCTAACTAAAATATAATTACCAAAACAAAGAAACTATGAACTTACAACTAAAGGACTGAAGACTGAACGTGACAGGCAGACAAAAGACCATGAGACATTCAACTAACATTTTCACACATAACACACTACACTGCAGAACAAACAGGTTTGCTTATCCACATAGGGTGATTACGATGTACCAAACACCCAAGCAGTTGCAACCGAAGATCTTAGAGCAGAGCAAGATAGACCACTCCTGCAAAATACAATCGACTGACATGTAGTATGCATCGGAGCATAACTTCTTCTGCCATTACAGGAAACCGCCCTCAACTTCAGTTAGCCTCTCACAGTGTAATGAAACATAGCGGGGAACAGTTTGTGTGTTTTAAAAATGTTTTAAAATGTTTTTTTTTAATTTTCCATTTTTAACGGCACGACCTGTACAGGGAGGAACTCAGAATCTGTTTAAACTAAAACAGACACAAAAGGCTGCAGTAAATACAGCGTATCAGGCAGCACTCTCTGGAAACTCAAAGTGACAAATTCCGATGGGGTCGACTTTTTTCGTTAGCTGCCATGCTGACCCTTTTGATGTTAACCATACCCTTATTCGCCCTGCTTTGGTCTCGGCACCACCGATCTGCCGAACATGCTGCTCAGTCGCGCGCGCTTGTGTGTGTGCGTGAGCGGCGGAGTCTGAGAAAAAGTGCCGGCACCAAGAGGAGTGGACGCGCGGACAGAACGGAACGAAAGCAAACGATCAAATTGCGGCATAAGTGACATTTCAGTTCGAGACCCATCTTCAGACTGACAGTCAAGGGAAAAGGAAACAGGAGAATATAGGCATATCATCCTTCATTTGTCCTTAGACCGTCCTATATAACTTGTTCCTTGTTCCCTAGATCCCCTTCCCTTCCCGTCCCTCCGTACTTTCCACCTCCCTTCCCCTTCCCAACTTCCTCCTCCCTTTCCTGTTCCTCCTCCTTCCATCCTCCTCCTCCTCCCGCTTTCCCACCCCTTACTCTGCCTGAAGAAGTAATGCCTTCATTGTCTCTGTTGTTTAAATGAAGACATGTTTCCCCAGCAGTTAACGCTTCTTTAATAACCTGACCCCCATCACTTCTCCTCAGAGAGTTTAACTAGCATGTAGTCCAAGGACAACAACCCCTCCCTCAATATGAGCAAGATTCAGGGTCAGATTCTACCCTAGCGCTTGTTATCAGGCAACTGAACCATCCTACCGGCAACCAGAGAGCAGTTCTGAACCATATATCCTCAACATCGGGTAACCCTCAAACTATATTTGATCGTTACTTTTATACCTTGCACTAAACATTATTCTTCTTCTTATTCCCCCTATTAATCATGTGTTCACTGTGAAAAGGCTCGATCGAAATCAGGTATTGTTATTATTTCCCTGAAACTGTTAACATACGGAACAATAGCTCGATATTAAAACGTGGCAATAAACGGAACTGAACCTGAAAAAGGAGCTGATCCCACCGCATAGTGGCCTGGAGGGAATCAACTCGCGTGCTATACTAGCGGCTCCATCACCGGACAGCAAAGATCAATGAGCCGGAGCGGAATAACATCCACAAACTGCGGGCGGTGAGCTTACTCCTGTGTGAGCGCGAACAAGGGATCATTTGAGTTACTCGCACTGACGTATGGAGTAAGCTCCACCGACCACTGTCCATGTTTATCCACGCCCTCTGACACCTCTCTTGAAGCTGGAATGATCCCCCCCGGCCGATACCCTCCTTCTCAATGCTCCAGCACAGCCCTGCTACATTAATCCCCTGGAACCAGACCACAACAGTTCTAGAAAGGAACCCCCCCCCCCCCCCCTCCCCCAGCAAGCGCTGTGCTCAACAGCCGCTACCTCCACTTTAAAGCCGCAAGGTAATATCAAGCCCAAACCACATTTGTAATCTATCTATCACAATAAATATCACAAAATATGCATTTAGATTCAGCCACATATGACAACATAAAGAATGTAGTTTATTTGATATCATCACCAATCCACCGTCACCCCCCCCGCCCAATCTCCAGAATCAACAGTACTTAAATAAGAACATTTGTTTAAAACTAATTTACGAGCATGTACCATACAGGTCCGTTGATCCATACCAGCAAAATGGTTGTGATAATTGCATAAAATGTATTATTAGTCCAAGAAATTTGGTGTGGGAATGATAATCCAACTCAGTACATCATTTAGGCCAAGTCCCAAGCAATAGATACTTTTTCCCCCAACCGCACCCAATCCCTTGGCCCGATCTTCATTGACCCTACCATTTGACTAATCTTTCTACTCACTTGCTGTAACGTTTCCTTCTTAATTCAAAATCTCTGAGTAGCAATCTCTGTTCCCTATATTTCCAATTCCCACTTTGAAATAAAATACAACTTTCGACTTTAAAATTTCACAGCAGTATCGCTATATAAATTCAAATATATAGTGTATTTTATACTAGCATTCCCCATTCCCATTCCCCGCCCACCCCCCCCCCCCCCCCCCCCCCTCCCCCCCCCCCCCCACCCCAACCTACCTACCACCTACACAAGAATCGTAACTTGAAGCGGTTTGCATTGGATAAGTTCGATTTACGGACCAGGAAATAAAAAATTAATAGCTATGAAGAATCAATTAACAGCGAGCTAACGAGGATAGATTGAACACTCTGTCAAGGGCAAAGAAACAATCGCAGAAATGACGGCGTATTTGTTTTAAAAGTGACATTTTACAGCGAACCTCACCCTTATATTTCTGGTAAAATATTCCTTTTCCAACACGGAAACCTCCGATTTCACTTTGAAAATTAGATTCATAATATAACTGTTTTGTAACATCAGTAACCACCTTAATGTTGTGCGTTAAGTACCGTGGTAGCTTGCAACAATTATTGTACATTTATTGTATCATTACAAAAGCTACATCAGCCAGTTAATGAAAAAAAACACTGAATCGAACAGATGATTGAAAATGGCGAGGGAATCGACTAATCGCGAATCCTGCTGCGAATTTTTAAGAGTCGAAAGATTATTTATTTCAAGTGGTAATAGAAGATAGGGAACAGAGAAGCTACACAGAGATTAAACTCGGGAGAGAAGCTCTTGGGTGACTCGCACAGTGTGGAACAGATCTTGTGCAGCATCAAAGTAGCGAAGGAAATACAACGTTATCTGGCCGGGGGTCTGAATAATCGTTATTCGACTGGAAACATTGCAATATTTCCTTCGCTCCATAGATGCGCCCCTCACCCGTTAAATTTCTCTAGCCATTTTTTGTCCTACACGCAAAACGTCACTGAAACCGGAATGCCTGATAGAGGCTAGAGAGAGATGAGATGGGGAGTGGTAGATAGAGGCGCACGAGAGCGAGGGAGGAGAGAGTGAAAGACAAGAGACACAACGTGGTGGGTCCGTTGGTAAATTGAAATGACAAACCTGCTGCAGCCCAAGAAGCTCACCAAGAAGATATCCTCAACCGAAGTGAAAAAGGTTTTTAAGAAATTCCCTCATGTGTCCACAATGCATCGCTCTACATTCCTCAGTAAATGTAATTCTGTTTTGAACAAGTGTTAATGACGCCGCGTGAATTGTATTCAAAGGAACACAGCGTCATTAATACTTGTTTAAAACACAATTACATTTACTGTGGAATGTTGATCAGAATGTTGATGACACATTGTATAACTACTTGTTAACTACTGGCTGTTAACAAGTGCAACAGTAGTAGTTAACACATCGTTTGTGGCTGACGGCCGTGCAGCGGTTGTTATCCATGTTCGTTTTGTAAAGAAATCTGTATGGCGAATGTTTTTTTTTTAATCTTCATTTAACAAAGCAAATTTGTATTTTCATATGAAATATGGAAAATTAACGTTGGGCCCCCCTTGGGCGCGGTACCCAATTTGGAAAAATCGGTCCAATGGGCTTAAGGCTGGCCCTGCCAGTTAGGCTCAATGCAAGGTGGAATGTGCAGGAGGGAACTGCAGATGCTTTGAGAGATGTTTGTAATGGAGCAGTAAAATAGTGGGACAAGAAGTTCAGTTTAGGTTATTATCACGTGTACCGAGGTACGGTGAAAAGCGTTTGTTTCGTGCTAACCAGTCAGCAGAAAGACAATATATGATTGCAGTTGAGGAGCCATTTCCACTCATAAAGATACATGATACAGGGGAAAGAACTTTTAGTGTAAAGTAAAGCCAGCAAGTCCGATCAAATAGTCAATAGCAGAAACAACAACCAAAAGGTAGGTAGTAGTTCAGCCATTGCTCCTCTCCTGGTGGTGGTAGCAATGTTTCAGTAGCCTTTAACTACTGGGAAGAAACAGTCAGAAGCTTAATCTTGTGTAGGGCGTTTTTACACATCTATAACCTTTTGCCAGATGGGAGAGGGGGGAAATAATGGGGAAGTGGGCGAAGGTTACCACTAGTCCTTGATTAAGCTAACGGCTTTGCAAAGGTGAGGAAATCAATTGAGTCAATAGAAGGGAGTTGTTTGTGTAAGGTCAGTGGGGCTGAAAAGTACAAAGTGCTGATCAACTCAGCAGATTCAGACAGCGTCAATGTGGGTGAGATAGACAAGCAACGTACACAGGATCCCGCACAACTTATTATTAAGGTTCTCATTCTAAAAAAGGTTTCCGATGGGAAATTATGCCTATTCATTCCTTCCTCAGATGTTGCCTGACCAGCTGAATTCCTCCAGCACTTTGAGATTTGCTTCCCTTTGTGTCACCTCCTCCACAGCCAGCAATGGACCATTGTGGGCTCTTTGGCCATTGGTGCTGACTCTGATTTGTTCTGTACCTTTTCATACCTCTGGTTTCCCTCTCTGCGACGCTCAAAATGAAGAAGGGTCTTGATCCGAAACATCACTTATTCCTTTTCTTCAGAGATGCTGCTATCCCCTCTGCATTTACTGCACATTTGTGTCCGTCTGCACTCAGAAGCGGTGCATCATTAAGGGGGAAAAAGTGAGGAAACTGGGGGAAACCGTCTTCAGACTGAATCATCTTATAATACTTTACCAACATGGTTCCCAAAGGCAGCTGCCTTGTCACTTCACTCATCTCGCTACTTCTCTCCTCCCCTTGAAGAACAGTGCCCATCAGAACCCCTGTTGCTAATGCATTAGCTGGAAGTTGGCATGAGTGAAAATTTCACTCAACATGCTATTCAATCCAAGTTCCACCTAGAAAACTGTAGCAAAATCTGTATGATTGTATAACTCGTTTTCACCTAGCCCACAGCTAACAATGGACCAGTTTCCTTGATCATTTTTTTAATCTTTCATTCCTTTGATCTCTCCAATACACTGTCGATATCTCTCATTTCCCTTTCCCTTGACTCTCAGTCTGAAGAAGGATTTTAACCCGAAATATCACCAATTTTTTTTTCTCCAGAGATGCTGTCTGACCCGTTTAGTTACTCCAGCATTTTGCGTGTATCTTTCGTTTAAAAAAAAAGTAAAATGCTAGAGTTACTCAGTGTGGGTAGGTAACGTTTGCAGATGGTACTCCTCTCTTCCATATTCCTGAAACCGAAACTTTGCTTATTGGATGTCATACCTCAGATGGTGCCTGACCCACTGAGTATACTACTTTGGCACAGTCCTCCGAGTTCTACCAGATCCCAGCATTTGCACTTCCTTATGTCCTCCATAATAAATATATAATGACTTGGAAAGTTGTCCTGTTAAAAGCACTGAAAAGATGGTATTATTCTGACTTCTGCAATACCTCCAAACTCAGCGGAAGCACGACAAAACAATATCAGTGTCCTCATAGGACCACCTCATCATTGCAACCACCTCACAGGCTTCAACCCACCCAGCCTACCATCTATCACATGCCGCCATCTGTAAGAAGCTCAACAATTACACTTTGGCCACATCAGTTCACATACCCCACACAACGGAGGGGGATCAATTCATTCTTGATGCAGCTGGACTGCTAAGGAGATGAAGAAGTCAATATAGCCAAAGTAACCAACAACACTAAAGCCCTGTACGTTGCCATTCATGTGGCCTCAACCCAGAGTAACCAAGTTTGTTTGCGTTTGTGTCAGTGTTTTGTATCCCAATTGTAAGGTAGACCTCGAACAATGACAGGGGGGAGTAAAGGAGAAATGCAGAGTAGCAGGGTCTTGTTACTTGGTTCATGGTTACTACTTGGTCCTCCAAATAATCCTACTGGAATTTAAACTGTGAGGTGGAGAAGGGAGTGTTAGCCATAGAGGTTAATTGGGAAGAAATTGGTCACTTAAATTAATTGCATCTTGCTGGGCAACCTTGTTTTGGTGGAGATTATTCAATGCTTTAAATAGTGCGTGGGAAAACGAATTGCTGTACCATCCGTCTTTGCGGCTGGACCACAAGTTGAATCGAATGCCCTCGTCCTGCTCCTAATTGGTTGGGGTTGGGTGGGTCTTGTGATCAATGTCTAGGTGACCATTTAAAACGATTTTGTAAAAACAGGTCAAACGTGAGTATTGCACGTCTTTCTTGGAGAGAAATCAGAAGTTATGGTGATGCTCGCTTTCTCTCGCCGTAAGGTGTTAGTAACAAATCGAGCGGCAGTGGTGGGCCCGTCTTTGGACAGACGTTCGATGGTAATTAAATGTTTTTATCTGTGAATTGTCCCAAGCAGCAACTTGCTAGTCCAGATGAGGTCTAACGAGGTTAAATCCAGCTTCTCCTGACATAAGCAGAACAAAGATGGAAGTAGCGGCCTCAGAAGTTTAGGAACACAACCTGTTGACTTTCACTTTTTCAAGATGAGTCTGAGACCGTTCCCAACGTAGATCAATAATCTGCAATTTGATGCCAGATAACCGGTTTGAATTGGATACATCAAGGTGACAACCAAGTATGTTGTAAGATAGTGATGCCAGGATATCTCAACTGGGACGACAATGAAACGCATGGTTTTCACATTTGGAAGGGGTTGAACTGCATGCCCCCCATTGTTTGAGCCACAGACTTCTCATGATTCCAGAGTTCCAGCAGTGGGGGTGAAAAAATATTTATTAGGCCACAATGGTTAAAACGGCATCAAAGCAAAGCATTAAAACAAACTTCAGCCCTAACTAAAACCGGAACATATACATAATTATCCAAACAAAACAAACTAGGAATTACAACTAAAGACTGAAGACTGAACGACAAGTCATACACAAGACACAAGACATTCAACTAACATTTTCACACAGAACACACTACTCTGCAGAACAAACAGCTTGCTTATCTACACAGGGTGATTGGATGCAGCAAACACAGTTGCAACCTGGAGCTCACACGACAAAACTGCTCTTGTCACTGTGTTTAAAGAAGAGATATCTCCCAGCAAGGAACTCTCATCTTTAATAACCTGACCCCCCACCATCAATACTCCCCTACAGAGAGTTTATTAGCCTGGTGTCAAGACAACAAACTCTACCCACACTCAAAAATAGCAAGGTTCAGGGACAGTTTCTTTTTTCTTCACACCGCAGTTATCAGTATCAGCAAATAACCATCCTACCAACCACACACCCATAGAGCATTCTGAACCACAATATCCCACATTGGGAACCCTCGATCTATCTTAGATCATTACTTTAACTGGTTTATATACCCTTGCACTAAACGTTATTCCTTCCATATCAATGTGTTCTCTGTGAAAGGCTCGATCGTAAATCAGGTATAGTTTTTTATTTTTTTTCTTCTGCTGACTTGTTAACACACAACAATAGCATTTCACTGTACCTCGATAACAACTTGACAATAAACTGAACTGATTAAGGAGCTGTCAAAACATTTCAGAAAGTGGGGTGGTGGTACACGACCGTTGTTTTCTAAGACAGGAGCAAGAAGTGGATATGCTAAGAGTAAATACTTAGCTTTCAAATATTTGGTAACAAATTTCTTGGTAGAAATCAACATTGTGCCATTGTCCATTAAAGGCCATCATCACCTCTAAATAAGATAAGATGCATTTTTTGGCACATGTGCCAATTGGCAAAACACAAAGCGAATTAAAAAATCACCATACAGCAGCCATACATTATAAAAATAAAAGAACACAATATGGAGAAAGAAGGATTCAACATAAAACATCCCCCCCCACACAGGATCAAAAATCCCTTGTCCTACTGTGAGGAAGGCACCAAGTCAGTCTCTTTCCCCTGAAAGTTCCCCCCCAATGTTCCCCCCCGTTCCCCCCCCCCCTACTAAAAACCCCCCCCGAGATCAAGGGTGCCTCCTAGCCCCTGCAGACGCCGTAACAGGCCAGGCCGATGATCCAGAAGGCCCGCCCCCCGGGGTGAGATGTAAGTCCGACGTCGGGCTGAAGGACGTCCTCAGCAGAGCCTGGACCCCCGAGTCGGCGGGCCCCCCCTCCCTACCTAACCGGAGTCCGCGCGGGCTCCCCAAAGTCCCACTTGGCTGCGGCCGGGTGGAGATGCCAAACACTGGAGGGCCCCTACGCCAAAGTGACGCACCACATAGTTGTGGAGCTCTCAAAAAAAACCAGAGCTCCACTAATGTTGGCGCAGCAGCAGTCATCGTGGCCCAACGCTCCTGAGCACTAGCTCTCCAGACAGAGCGAACCCAGTGTAGGCATAAATCGCGCCTCCGCTTCCGTGGTGACTCTCCGCCCGCAGGAAAGGGCCGCTTTCCCGATCCAGGAGGTTCGGCCACTCGGTTGGGTTGGGGCGCTAGGACGCGACTCGAAGAAATAGGTTCGCGCGACCCCCCCCCCACCCCCCCCCCGTACGAAACCCCCCACGCCATGAAAGTGACTGGGAGTTAGCTTCTTCCTTCCGCTTCCGTCCTCCTCCCAGCTGTCCCATTTCCTCCCCCTTACCCCAGACCCTGCCCCCCTCCCCCACATAAAAAAAGTATAAAGATTCCCGCCAAACACAACTTAAAACTGACTAAAAATAAAAAAAAGATGGCAAGAGACAAACAGGCGCAGGCAGAGGCCAAGACACATATCAGTTAACTTTTAGGATTACCATAGAAAAGCATTAAAATCCAAAGGCATTCTTAATAACTTGGATTTTGGGCAAACACTCATCCCCACTTCACAAAGACCATTCACGCAGCCGTGGAATACTATCCCACTCTTCCCCTCCCTCTGCTCCTCCCCCCAACCCTCATCTCCCCTCTCACTCCCCCATCCCCCCCTCGCTCCCCCTCCCTCTCCCTGATTGTTAAAAATTACAAAAGTTTGAAAGTACGGTAGCAAAACCAGAACTCTTATCAAAATCTTAACCAGAAATGCAAAGATGAAATTCCATTCTTATTCTTATTCCTTCCAATCAACCACATTGCTGTCCCTGTACTTCTTTTTTTAATCTGCCACTTTCTCCTGTATCAGAAACAATATATTTCTGCAACGTAACTGCATTTATTTCTACTTCTAGAAATATTTTTATTTTCACTTTATATTCTCTTTATTTACCTCTGAGTATGTTTTTTTGAACCTTCCCCCCATTTCTCCCAGACACATAAAGAAAGTTTTTCGTTGTTGGCCTCATGATGAAAACTGCAATGACAATAAAACATCACATTCCAATGGCTTTAAAAATCTATCTAGCTAAAAAATAGCTAGTATTGTGGATCTCAATTAATCTTTAAAACTTAAAAAAAACAAAAAAAAAAACCGGAAGCATAAACAGTAGAACATGGTATATGTAAATGTTAGTATTAATTTACCTTAATTCTTACGTTAGATTAGTTTAGCTTTAGTTTAGAAATACAGAGTATTAGAAATACAGAAATACTTGAGGCCCAAGGGCCCTTCATCCCCTTCCGATCTCTGATATTTGCCTGACCAACATCAACTCTACGCCGGCCATATCACACACTAGTGTTTCCCATCCTACACAACAAGGGACAATGTACAGAAGCCAAATTACCCTACAAACCAAACCTGCATGTTCTCTGGGATATGTGGGAAGAAACTGGAGTACCTGGAGGGAATTCCAATTAGTCAACAAGGAGAACACACACAGACATCTATACAGCATGGGCATATCCATATTCAGGATCGAAACCCAGGTCTCTTTGAGCGGAAAGGCAAGCAACACTAAACTACACCCTAATAAAACCGCCACGCCCACACGAGACAAACAAAAGGAACTACTACCCCCCCGCCAAGGCACGCCACTATGCATAACCACCGCCACGCCGCTGGTACCACTACAGTGGTACAAACTGCTTCACTACGCAATCGCCCATGCTGATTGATATACCTTAAAATGTCATTCCAGTTCAGAGAGAGCTTCTTTGTAACCAGACTCAAGGTCAGCCTTAAGAACTGAAAATAAGCTAATGGAAAAACAGAGCTATCGTTGGGAAATCCACTTAGATATTAGCACAGTAAAGGAAAAGGGCAAAATAGAGCACACTAAATACATTTGAAAATTGTGGGATGCTGTGAGTGTCCCAGAACTGAAATAAGAAATTAGTGCAGAATCTACAAAGGATAGAAGAAATCATTGTCATAAACATTTAAGGTTTTAGAGCAAATATGTCCATCAAACAGACATAAATAATTCCAAATCTTGATGTGAAGGGTGTTGAAGTCCCTACTGCACTCTCACAACCGCAAGCAGATATATAGCTTTCCATTCCAATAAACATAGAGTGCAGAAATGAAAATAAAAATAAAATAAAGAATTAAATGAGGGTGATGAAAAATAAAGGCAGGTGCAAGTCACTGCAAAGTCTAATGTATACGATAACCAGTGGATGCTCTAACTGGGAGATGTCCATGATTCACAAGTCACAAGCCCGTTGAATTTCTGATGATTAAATGGGGATATTATTGTGGTCACTCGACTTTATATCAACACCACCATTTATCTACATGAACATCTCCATTGCAATTCACCAATGATGGACTAATTCCCAGCAAGGATCTGAAGATTTAAAAAAAAATGCAAACATGTAAAAACTTGAAACTCCAATGTGATTTAGGTACCATAACCAGAGAATCCAAGGTGGGCCTACAAGTGTCCCTCCCCGGGATTTCGCCGTATTTGAGTCCCCGGCGAAAAATAAAAAAAAATAACCTTTTTTTTTATTTTTTTTTTATTTTTATTTTTTTTTTTTTTTAATAAATATAAATTTTATTTTTACGGTGTTCCGCAATTCGCGGCAGCTTTTCTTTTCCGGCAGCCAAACAAATGATGCTGTTAAAAACGGAACACACCGCTCCGCGCCCGCCCACCGCCCACCCCGCGGCGCCACCCGCGCGCCCCGCCTCGCGCCCGCTACACCGCCGC